>PVLC010006437.1:0-56348 GCA_004027655.1 Graphiurus murinus
TGGGGATTGAACTCAGGGGCATTCTACCTCCGAGCTACACCCCCAGCCCTATTTTTTATTCTTTATTTTGAAACCGAGTCTCACTAAGTTGCGGAGTGCCTCACTAGGTAGCTGAGGCTGGCCGCGAACCCGGATCCTCCGGTCTCAGCCTCCCAAATGCTGGGATTACAAGCGTGCGCCACCACGCCCGGCTCAAGAATTAATTAATTAATTTATTTAGTGTTCCTGAAGATTGAACCCAGGGGCATTCTATCTCCAAGCTATACCTCTAGATCTATTTTTTTTAAAAATTTGTGGTACTGGGGATTGAACTCAGGGGCATTCTACCTCTGAGCTATACCCCCAGCCCTATTTTTTATTCTTTATTTTGAAACAGGGTCTCACTAAGTTGCAGAGTGCCTCACTAGGTAGCTGAGGCTGGCCGCGAACCTGGATCCTCCGGTCTCAGCCTCCCAAATGTTGGGATTACAAGCGTGCGCCACCATGCCCGGCTTCTCTAGATATATTTTGTTTTTTATTTTAAAATGGAGTTTCGCTAACTTACTGAGGCCATCCTCGATCGTGCAGTCCTCCCGTCTGTCCTCCTGTCTCAGCCTCCTACGTATTGAGATCACAGGTGTGGGCCTTATAAGAATTTAAATAGAATGTATAACCCCCAGATAATACAAGAACTGATGGAATAAGTAAATTACCTTTCAAATAGAAGGGAGAAAGGGGAGAAAACAGAAGCATAGAAAAGAATTAAAATACAAAACCTAACGGCAGAAGTTAATGCAAATACTTTTATAGATCAATTTAACTGCAAAATCAAACTTTCTGAGATTATGAGAATCAATTTTTTAAATGTTCAGTATGTTGGAATGGTTTGATAGACATTTGAAAACCTAGAAACATGAAGATAGGCAAGGTATTTGAGGAAAGTTCTAACCAAAAGATAGGTAGCTATGTTAGTATCAGGTACATAGGTTTCTAAAGCAGGATTGTTTAGAGTAAACACAGCTGCCCCGTAAAGATAAAAGGAACAAATCACCAGGAACACAATTCCAAATCTATTAACACTGTCTCAAAATATGACAGGTATTTTAGAGAATTATAAAAGAAACTGAGAGTACAGTAACAGTTTCTCAGTAATAAACAGGCAAATCAGTAACTGCACGGAAGGCTCAGAAGACAGAATTGACCTGCTGTCTCAAATAGTCCCCGTGCCCAACAAGTAGAGACTGGGCAGTTTTTCCAAGTGTCCACTTCCCTCCTCAGAAAAGCACAAGTCTCCTCACTTTGTATATGTGTGGCGGGGTGGGTGGGGGGGTCTGGGGACGGAACCCAGGGGCAGTTTATCTCTGAGCTGCATCCCAAGCACTACCCCCTGCCCCCGCCTTTTTGGAAACAGTCTTGCTAGGTTGAGTTTGACTACTTGCTGTGACTGTCCTCGAACCTGCAATCTTCCTACCTCAGCCTCCCAAGTACGAGGATTACAGTTGTGTGCCACTACACCTGGCTTATATAAATATTTAACTGTTTATATTAAAAAAAGAATTATAGCCAGACATGGTGACGCATGCATGTAATCTCAGTACTTTGGAGGCTGAGACAGGAGGATCAGAAGTTTGAGGACAGCCTCAGCAAGTAGGCTCTCATCAACCTATCAAGACCCTGTCTCAAAAAAAACCAAAAATAAATAAATAAATAAATAAAATAAGGCTGGAGGTGTAGTTCAGAGGTAGATACCCCTGGTTCAATCCTCAGTACCACAAAATAATAAAAAATTACAAAGTTAATTGAACAAAACTTAAGATTCATAGAAAGCAAATGTAAGTATTCTTTTGAAAACATTATTCATAGCCAAGCATCATCAAGTATAATTATTACTCGTTATTTTTCCTTGAGTAAATAACTATAATTGCTCTCTTCTTCATTTGCAACCTTTGTATCTATTGCTGGTTATTTTCTTACCTTCTAAACACACTTGGGATAATTTTCCATAAGGTCAGTCAATTAGGCGGTCTAAAAGGTCTGGATTTTTTCTTCATGATCTTCCTCCTGGAGCGTATTTGTCTCTGGGCCTACATGCAGCCTTGTGAACGGGGCCTGCTGACTTTTAGCTTTTTTTTTTTTTTTTTTTTTTTTTTTTTTTTTTTTTTTTTTTTTTTCCTTCTTTGGTACTGGGGATTGAACCCATGGGCCTTCTACCTCAAAGCCATGCCCCTTAGCCCTTTTTATTTTTTAATTTTGAAACAGAGTCTCACTAAATTGCTGAGGCTGGTCTTGAACCTATAATCCTCCCACCTCAGCCTACTAAGTACTGAGATTACAGGCATGGGCCATGGTGCCTGGCTGGCTTTATTTGCAGTGTGAGATCGCTTTCTTCCTCTAGTTTTTGACAGGTTTAGTTGCTGTATTGGGAGTGTATTAGCACTGAAATATAAGGAAATAATGTTCCTGCTAATCACAGGTTGCATCTGTGGTGCACGTTGGTTTCCTTAACTGTCCTCCAAGTCATGTTTATAACTACTGTACTAGTGTACACCAGTCAAACCAAGCCCGGGGAGCCGGAGTCCCTCCTTCTAAATCAAAAAAGGGGCAGACGCCTGGAGGAGCTCAGTTTGTCGGTTTGGAATTGTACAAACGACTTAAGGAATTTTTGAAGAATTACTTGACAAATCTTCTTAAGGTAAGATGTTTTATAGCTATACTGAGCATTTATAATAGAATGTAAAAAAAAATGATTCTACTTTAAATGCTAAATCTTTCACTTCATTTGTTCATTGTTTTAGGTATTAACATGTTTTTGGATATGTTTTGGTATTGCTTAGTCTTTTACCTGTTATAAAGATGAAGCCTTCCTTTATAAGCCATGTTTTTTTTTTTTTAAATTACTTAAATTAGACATTTTTGGTATCCTTATACCATATATTGTAGTTTGTAAAGATTTTTTTCTGTAGTGGGTATTGAACCCAGGGACATCCTACCTGTTTATTTATTCATTTATTATTTGCAGTACTGAGGATTGAACCCAGAGGCATTCTACCTCCAAGCTATATCCCTATCTTTATTTTTATTCTTTATTTTGAAACAGGGTCTCACTAAGTTGCAGAAGGCCTCACTAAATAGTGGATGCTGGCCATGAACCTGCAATCCTCCTGCCTCAGCCTCCCAAGTACTGGGATTACAAGTGTGCACCACCATGCCCAGTTGTTATTGTAAAAATGTTAACCAATTGGTATCTGGTTGTTAGAAATTGGTGAGCCTTTTCATTTAAAGCACACAGTTAGGTATTCAGATAGCCTGTATTTGGAGTCCAATCTGATGTTCTCCATCACAGTTTATAAACAGGCTGGCGGTATAGAGCCCATTGGTAGAGTGAGCAGGACTCTGGGTTCAGTTCTTAGCACTGAAAAAAAATAAATAAAGAGTTAAAAGGTTACTTAGCTGTGGATAATCTCATTGGTCAATGTGAGTCTGTGTTTTTTAAATGGTTGTGAAGACTATTCCAAAGCTACCATGCGTTGTGCTCTGACCTGGGGTGGGTGTTCCCACGAATACCCGCTCCTCTCAGGACGGGCTCTCTCACTCGACGCCTTTGCTTGGGCGGCAGCGGGTCTTTCCTCCTTCCCCATTCTTCAAGCGTGGGCAAAGGCAGGCTGATGCCTCACACCCGCCACAGGCGGGGCTCCAGGCTCTGATCCCTGCATGGCAACATCTCTACTCTCTACCCTGGGAAGTAGGCCTTCTATGTATTTAAAGTCTTTTAGTTAAACAGATAATATGCAAAAATTTGAGCATGCTGCAAAATTATTTTTCTTAATTTTCCAGGAAACACACCATTCTAACAGACTGTAGTTGATTGACCACAAATTATGATTAACATAATATCACATTCATGTTCTCCAAACCATAATGTCTTGCTGCCGCACCTGCATTCTTGCTGTTCATAACACTTGTTAAATAGAACATTATAATCACTTATTTTTTGTTACCAAAGAGGAGGACAGTGTGTTGTGTGATGTAAAAATATTGATAGCCAGACAATTCGTGATATTTTTGCATTTGAATAAAGGTGTTTCTTTTCCCTTTAAAAAAAAGGTTTAAGTCAGATGTGCTGGCACAGGTCTGTAATCCCGGTACTTGGAAGGATGAGACAGGAGGATCACAGGTTGAGGCCAGACTCAGCAATTTAGCAAGACCCTCCACAACTTAGACCCTTTCGTTTTGAAATAAAAAATAAAATAAAATAGGACTGAGGGTGTAGCTCAGAGGTAGAATGCCCCCAGATTCAATCCCCAGTACCACACACACAATAAAAGGTTTGTATTATAATCCAGAATAGTTTAGCTTTACATTTTAAAGTTTATTCCATCATATTTAAGTGAACAGAGACTTGGTTGTGTTAAGACATGATCAGGTATTTGCACGGATGATTAGATCACCCTGCACTGTGGTTTAAGGAGCTTCAAGTCCGACAGGCCTTTGACTCTCCACTTGCAGACACGGAGACTGGAAGGCAGCTGGTCCGGCCCTGCCGCACAAGGAGCCCTCTCCTCTGGCTTCCTCTGCACGGCTCCCGTTAATCCGCATGGTGTGCCTAAAGGGGAGGACGTGCTTTTAGATTCCATTATACCTAGCAAAAAGTTTAAGTTAGTTTTTCTCAAATAAAAATATGTGGTTTTAAGTTGTGGAAATATCAATAAAAATAATTTTGGTAAAGGCACATTTTCTTCATGAGGTCTTTTAAAGAAATACTGCACCATTACACTTAATTTTGTTTTTACAAAAGTGCAACAAATGACCACAAGAAGTTATTTTTTATAGTTTCTGAGTAGATTTAAGGAAGGAAGGAGAAGCATTTAAAATTTGAATGTTAGCTCCACATTCTGAATTGTTAGTAGGACATGTTATTTTTTTTTTAACCAGGAAGAATATTTTAAAAATAGAGATGATTTTGAAGTGAATTTCTTTGTTAAAAAAAAATTGCCCTCATATTCTGAAAGTTCAGAGTACTTTTCATGATTATATATATACATACTTAATGCCACAGAAAAGGTTCCAGCTTAATTTGATATGAAAGAAATTTTTACCATTCTTGGAAGAACTGATATTAAATTAGCATGATTTTGTACATAAAGAACCCATCTGCAGCCGGACGTGGTGGCGCACGCTTGTAATCCCAGCATTTGGGAGGCTGAGACCGGAGGATCCAGGTTCGCAGCCAGCCTCAGCTACCTAGTGAGGCACTCTGCAACTTAGTGAGACCCTGTTTCAAAATAAAGAATAAAAAATAGGGCTGGGGCTGTAGCTTGGAGGTAGAATGCCCCTGAGTTCAATCCCCAGTACTGCAACCGTATGCATCAGTGTATTTTGACATGATAGGCTTTTCATTATCTTATCTTTAGTGCATTACACAACAAGCTAGCACTCTTACTGCCTTTGTGACCTTGCTTTTAGGATGGAGAAGATTTGATGGATGAGAGTGTTCTCAAGTTCTACACCCAGCAATGGGAAGACTACCGATTTTCAAGCAAAGTGCTAAATGGAATCTGTGCCTACCTCAATAGACATTGGGTTCGCCGCGAGTGTGATGAAGGACGAAAAGGAATATATGAAATTTATTCAGTAAGATATTTTTTAAAAACCTTTGAATGTGTTTTTAATTATACATTGTCTTTAAGGGGATAGAGGCAGATGTTAAGATGTTTTCAGAATAATTTCCTTTATCTTTAAATGACCCTCCCTTAGTATTTTGTGACAAGAAATTAAGATAAGAAATTGGAGATCTTAAAATGCAACTTGCAAAGTTCTGCGTTTACTCGTTAGAAGTGTTTTTTTTTAATGATTTGACCAATCACTAGGTTTTCTGGGACTGCCCGAGTCCTAGCAACGGAAGTCCTGAGTCCTGGCACATCAGTTACTCTGTCTTCAGGGGTGGACCCTCGTGTACTTTCATGGTCTGCTTCTAGGAGAGGACCCTGAATTATGAATGAAGTCATCAGTAGTGAAGGTTTTTTAGGCCCATTGGTTTTCAGAGTTATGGCTCCCGATGTCACTTGAGAATTTACTGAAAATGCACATTCTCAGATCTCATCCTAGACTTAATTAGAAACTCTGGAGATGGAGCCCAGCGGCCTGCTTCTAAGAGCTCCAGGTGACTCTCGGGCACAGTGGAATCTGAGACCCACTGTCCACAGCATGAAGGGAGGCCTTGGTGAGGACACCGGGGCGGTCTGTCTGCCCAAGGGCTGTGATGGCAGATGAGTAGACAGGGCCCCTTTTTAAACCACTGTTGTTAAAATGTCAGATTCTGCGTGGTGAGGTTACCTCTACATCCAAATTCTTGCTATAATAGGAATACTTTGCTGCTTCACTTTTGACTCTTAATTAAAATAAAAACAATATAGCCCAGATGCATGACTAATATTGATCATTTATGTAGTTATATGGTTTTAACAAAATTTTCTAGGTTTAATTTTTCTGATTTGAGGTTTTTGTACTAATCCTTTAACAATTTTTTTTTTTAAGTCAACAAAAGTTCTGTACAACATGTTGTGTTGAATGTATATATTGTGAAATGGCTGATGTGGTTCCCCTTGTCTTTTTGTGTAAAAGTGCTTTCTTGAGATGCAAAGTTGGCAGAATAGGAATGAGCATGGTTTTGGTTGATTTCTGTTAGGAAATCCACTTGACCATGTATACCTTACAGCAACTTTACAGACTCCAAAAATCAACACAGTTTTCAAACTTTGTGTGTACTTTACTTAACAGTTAAAATATAAAAAGTTAAAAAGTACCAGGATACTATATAGACTGCATATGCCAACTGCTTTTATTATTTTTTAGATCTACTCTTAAAACCCATACTTTTACCCATCCTTAAGTGCCATAGCTACTGTTTGGAAATGCAGTGAACAGCTCCTAAATTAATTTCATTATTGGTGCATACCCAAGTGCTTCAGTAAGACTGTTTTTCCTAACCTGCTCTGAAATGTCTTTGGTTTTCATCTAGGGTCAAGTTTGGTCTGTCTGAGGGTGTGGTGGTTTAGAAAAGAGTTTGGAACAAAGTTGTTTTCCTAAGTTTTAGTAATAATACTTTGTTAGAAGTCCTTCGCCACAGCATGACATTTCTTCTCCTGCCTCGCTCCTGCTCTTAGAGGACTGGAGAGCTGGAGAGCAGCAGAAAGGTGCTGAACAGGGCAGGCTGTTCCAGAGCACCTCCCAGGGGTGCATCTCCTCTGGAGAGTGACATCCTTCCTCCAGAATCTTTCAGACACCAGAGACATAGGTCCTAGTAATGGAGTTTTATTTTGTTCTAATATTAGCTTTGAAGTATACATTGTTCATGCTTTATTGCAATTATCTCTCTCTTACTTGGCTTGGTGGTGCATGCCTGTAATCCTAGTACTTGAGGGGCTGAGACAGGAGGATCACAGATTTGAGACCAGCTTTAGCAACTTAGCGAGGCTCTCGGCAACTTAGTGAAATATTTATTTTATTAGTAAGAAAAAAAAGTATTTTTCTCTTAAAACATAGCTTTCATGCTGTTTATTTAGTATACACACCACTTCAAAAGTCCTTTACATAACAGATTACATTTACATATAACCTTTCAGAAATACCTTTTGTAAACCCAGTTGTATTACAGTTAAATTCTTGAAAAATAAGACTGGGGTTAATGTATAAATGAATTTCTCAACAATTTGTGTATTAAACTATTATGAATTTAAATTTTATTTGAACTAATACCTTTCCCAACAAATAGTTTTAAAGTCATGTATGAATTCTAATATTTTTTTACTAATTAGTTTTGACAACTCCTATGGGGAGTTTAAGGAAATAGAAAAATAGGCTATTAATATTTGTATGTTCAATTGAAAACCACATCTCTCTGGCACAGTCAGACACGAAGGTGAGTACGTGGGAGCTCTGGATAATTTATGTACAGTCAGCTGCATCCCTTTAAGGTGTGTCGTTGATCCATGAAACCGTCATGGTCAAGATACAACTTGCAGAATCTTATAATCTGTAAATTAATCTTAGTATTAAGAAGCTATGAAGTCGGGCATGGTGGCGCACGCTTGTAATCCCAGCATGCGGGAGGCTGAGACCGGAGGATCCGGGTTCGCGGCCAGCCTCAGCTACCT
This sequence comes from Graphiurus murinus, assembly GCA_004027655.1. Taxonomy (NCBI): domain Eukaryota; kingdom Metazoa; phylum Chordata; class Mammalia; order Rodentia; family Gliridae; genus Graphiurus; species Graphiurus murinus. The sequence goes on from PVLC010006437.1 coordinate 8,133, forward strand.
AGTGAGGCATTCCGCAATTTAGTGAGACTCGGTTTCAAAATAAAGAATAAAAAAAAATAGGGCTGGGGGTATAGCTCAGAGGTAGAATGCCCCTGAGTTCAATCCCCAGTACCTCAAAAAAAAAAAAGTTATGATAATAAATGGCTTTTTTTTTTCTTTTTCTTTTTTTTTTTTTTTTTTGCGGTACTGGGGATTGGACTCAGGGGCATTCTACCTCCAAGCTAAACCCCCAACCCTGTTTTGTATTCTTTATTTTGAAACAGGGTCTCACTAAGTTGCGGAGTGCCTTACTAGGTAGCTGAGGCTGGCCACGAACCTGGATCCTCTGGTCTCAGCCTCCCGCATGCTGGGATTACAAGCGTGCACCACCACTCCTGGCTTAATAAATGGAATATTTTTATGAAGTACAGTAGGTCAAAAATTAAATTTGCTTGATCCAGGGAACAAATTTATAGGTTGAATCCAGTGTTGCCCTTTAAGGTGACTTGAATATCCTCCTTAAGTCAAAACTTTCTTTGTATCCTAACTGTTAAAATGTGAGCTGATAAACATCTGTACTTTGATATCTCTTCAAGTAGTTAACTCAAAGTTACTCAAGGTTCTGGATTACCAAGTTGTAATCTAGAAGTTTTGATCAAATTTGGGGTTCAGGTGATTTTCTATGACTTCAATCTTGGGGAAAGAATTAAAGTATAGATATTTAATACATTTTTTTGTTGTTGTTGTTGTTTGTTTTTGTTTCTTTTTCATCCAGCTTGCATTGGTGACTTGGAGAGATTGTCTATTCAGGCCATTGAATAAACAGGTATGTGTGTGTGTCTCTGTGTGTTTTCTTTTTAAAAATCCCTTCCCAAACCAGGTGTGGTGTATGCCTATAATCCTGTAATCCCAGTATTTGGGAGGCTGAGACAGGAGAATTGCAGGTTTGAGGACAGCCTCAGCAAATGGTGAAACTCATCAACCTAATGAAAACCCTGTTTCAAATATTAAAAATCAGGCTTGGGGGTAGCTCGGAGGTAGAATGCCTGTGGGTTCAATCCCCAGCACCACAATCAACCAACCAATCAATCAATCAATCAATCAATCGATACCCTTCCCAGCTTTATTACTCAGCCTTTGTTTTCTTCACACCTTTGCAAAGTCTCCAGAGTATCTGTCCCCTTGCATTGTTTAGTAGCTTTGAATGATTAAGGAATATGTAGTAAAATACTTTGTGATCTCTATATTTTACATTTTTTTCTATACTTTCTAAAGGTAACAAATGCTGTTTTAAAACTGATTGAAAAGGAAAGAAATGGTGAGACCATCAATACAAGACTCATTAGTGGAGTTGTACAGTCTTATGGTAAGTAATCTCCCTTTAGTTTATTCACTTTTCATATCACATGGCATTTATAACAGTGCTCTTAAAGATTCATTTTTAAATATTTCAATATTACCAAGAATGTTGCTAGCATTACAAAGGTACTCATAATTCTCTTTAAGTCAGTCTGATTTTATTTGATTTTACCCATCATAAAAGTTTTTTGATCCTTGTACCTTAAGGAAATTTTGAAAAAAGAAATTTGAATTATTTTCTTTTCTGGTCTCATATTGAATTACTAGACATATAATATGAGAGAGTATTATTGTGCTAAATGATAACCAGAAATCTATATCAGCTTGAAAAATTGAGATTGAGAAACTGAAAAAAGTAATACAATGTTTTAAAAACGTGGTTAGCACTGTATTTCTTTGAAAGTTTAAAATTTGAAATTTTTATTGCTCTTTCAAATGTAAAAGTTCTCTAAATGAACTTTATAATTTTGAATCATTCCTGGCCAAGGGTCAGGTTACTTGGTTTTTTGAATATTTTTTTCTTTCGAAGCAAGCGTACTTTCCTAGTCGTAAGTTACACCCTCCATTTCACATTGACCCTTTAAGCATAACTTTGAACTGAATGCAACACCTGAGTATTTTCTGTGAAATATAACGAAAAATAGGGTAATTGAAATATAGCTCATATTTATTTCTAGTGGAATTGGGGCTGAATGAAGATGATGCATTTGCAAAGGGCCCTACGTTAACAGTGTATAAAGAATCCTTTGAATCTCAATTTTTGGCTGACACAGAGAGATTTTATACCAGAGAGAGTACTGAATTCTTGCAGCAGAACCCAGTTACTGAATATATGAAAAAGGTAAGCTTAAATATAGTACGTACAGTAGACTTAAGTTGAACGGTCGTTGCTCCTCAGGTGAGCTCTCCTTAGCACCTGTGGCCTTCCTCAGAAGTCTCCTTGGCACTGGGTTTACGGTTTCGTTAGCAGGAGAGGTTCGTCTCCTGATACTCCATGGGCTTTTGTAAATTAATATGACAGTCATGACTGAGTGTTCTCTCTGCATGCCTTTCGTGTTTTGAATTGTATCTTTGGAATGTGGGTCTATGTCTAATGGGTATCACAGTCTTATCATGTCCATGAGAAAATGTTAAGAAACAAATGTCAGATTTGCAATGTTAAAAGTTTTTGCTCCTAAAATATTCCCTAAGAATCTGTAACAGCTTTTCAGGTTCATATTAGGGGAGAGGTCTGCCTGAAATGAGAGGATCTAAATTCGGGTCAAGGAGAAGATTCAAACAATCTTGAGTCTTATTCTTGACCTGTGCATCACACCTCCTTTTTTACCAAGTGATGTTATCATGAAACCTAGTAAAACTGCCCTTTCTTTCTCCTCTTTCTTGGGAATTCAGGTAGCTTAGGCATAGGCCCTGAGGAATGGCTGGATCCGAAGTCAGCACTCTCTCCAGACAGAGCCAGAGAGTAAATATTTTAGGCTCTGTGGGCCGTGTGCGGTCTCTGCTGCAGCTGTTCAACTCCGCTGCTGCAGGATAAAAGCAGCCACACAATAGGTAAACAAGTGAGTGTGGTTGGGCTCCAGTTTACTTACAAAACCTAGCAGCAGCAGCAGCAGCAGCAGCAAGGTTGGGCCTGTAGGCCGTGGCTGGCTGACCCTAGACCTGAGTGAGTTCTAAGAGATTTCCAGGGAGTCTGGCTCTGAGTCTTTTTCATACCTGCCTTGTTCTTTGTTCTCTCTTAGAACAAAGAACGCTGAGGTAGAAAGTTAATAGAGCAGCAGCTCTGTCCCGTCACACAGAGAAAGTCCTGCCTAGTGTGTGGGGTTGTGAGTGTATTTTCCTACGAGAGAAAGTGGTTATAAGTGGAACTTCCAAGTTTGAAGGTGAAAAATCCTCAACAAATTTCTGATATTGCAAAATCTAACAAAATGGAACAATTCAGAAGTGTCATACTTGGAATCACAAGAGTTCTCTGTATTTGGGTTCAGTCTGGCATCTGAGCCAGCTCATTCAGAGCTTCAGACAACTGCTTGACAGATGAACTTTTGAAACACAATCTGGTTTGAATCTTGGCATTGCCTGTTATTTTGTAATGTGACTGTCGTTTTCATAGACACATTTCTTATGGAACTCGACTCTAGAAGACTGTTCTTTGACAACCGTGTTTTTAAAGTGGAATGTCTTAGCCAGGTGCACACTCACAGTCTCTTGTGAGCCTGTACTTTTTATGGACTTGTTAATGGGTTGTGGTTGTCTCAGTTGTCCATGCTGATGAAAATAGTAGCCCTCTGGTGCACGAAGCACAGGTTTTCAGGACATACACGAGCACTCCCAAAGCGGCGAAGTCGTTTTCAACCAGACCTGGAGACCAGAGGGCCCCTCGGATATGCCTGCTGTATCCCAGTTGCCATAAAGTTGATTTCTTTTCAGAGGAGTTAGTTTTGGGCCAGATCCACTTGGCTCATACCAAACATGACTTCCAGCACGTGCTGGAATTCCATAGTGCAAAAAGTCTCTACATATCAAATTGGAATTAAACCATGTGATTGCTTCTGCTCTATTCTATACCCTTACATCTCAAACTGGGCTGAGTCTAGTTTTAAATCCCCGCTTCACCATTTGCAAGGGGATGACCTGAACCTTTCTGCTCCTCAATTTCCTAACCTATAAAATGGAAATGTAGTAGCAGGTAATAATGAGGATTAAATGAGCTTTATTATTATTTTTTTTTCCAGTACTGGGGATGGAACCTGGGGGCATTCTACCTCTGAGCTACAGCCCCAGCCCTATATTTTATTCTTTATTTTGAAACAGGGTCTCACTAAGTTGCAGAGGACCTCACTAAGCAGCTGAGGCTGGCTGCGAACTTGGATCCTCCGGTCTCAGCCTCCCAAATGCTGGGATTACAAGTGTGCACCACCATTCCCAGCCTGAGCTTTAATTTTAAAGTAAGCTAAAATGAGATTTTAAAAAATACATATGTAGCCAAGTTTGGTGGTGCACGCTTGTCATCCCAGTACTTGGGAGGCTGAGACAGGAGGATCACAGGTTCTTGGCCAGCCTCAGCTACTTAATGAGGCCTTCTGCAACTTAGTGAGACCCTGTTTCAAACTACAAAAGTAATAAAATAGGGCTGAGGATGTAGCTCAGAGGTAGAATTCCTCTGAGTTCAATCCACAATACCATAAAAAATATCTATGTAGCCAGGCGTGGTGGTACACACCTGTAATCGGGTACTTTGGAGGCTGAGACGGGGATCGCAGGTTCAAGATCAGCCTCAGCAACGTAGTGTGACTCTTAGCAACCTAGCAAGACCATGTGTTGAAATAAAAATGGCTAGGGATATAGCTCAGAGGTAGAATGCCCCTGGGTTCAATTAGCAGTACCCCCTCCCCCCTACACACACCAAGACAAAAATGAGAGAGTGTGATGGAGTGTGTCAGAGAGTAAGCTGATGGAAGGGCTTGGTGTCACACATACCCCGGAGCCTCCAGTATGTGAGCGCAGGATGCAGAAACAGAGCAAGAGTGGGAAACTTGTGCTCAATACTTTAGAAAGTGTGTCTGCATTAAACAAATAGAGTACAAAGCTCATGAACAACATTTAGATAAAGTGTGCACCTTCAAGAAATAGTCTGCTTTTTAGCAGCCAGTTTGGGGTAGATGTTCAAATTCCATAGAGGTCTCTTCACTTTTCTGTTGTCAGGAGTGTGTGTGTGTGTTTTGTACACAGGGGCATTCTAGAGCTACATGCCCAGCCCTTTTTGTGTTTTTATTTAGAAACAGGTTCTTGTTAAGTTGCTGAGGCTGACCTCCAACCTGTGGTTCTCCTGTCTCAGCCTCTCAAGTACTGGGATTACAGGCATGCACCACCATGCCTGACTGTCAGGAGTAATTTCAGTGGAAACATTTGAGAACCTTCAACCTTTCTAAGGATGGCTTTAGCTACTGAATGATTATAACCCACATTAGTGTCTTTAAAATATCTTACTGTCAGCCGGGCATGGTGGCACATACTTGTAATCCCAGTACTTGGGAGGCTAAGACAGGAGGAGCACAGGTTCGCAGTCAGCCTCAGCTACTTAGTGAGGCTCTCTGCATCTTAGACTGTGTTTCAAAAATAAAGAATAAAAAATAGGACTAGAGGTATAGCTTGGAGGTAGAATGCCCCTGGGTTCAATCCCCAGTATTGTAAAAAAAAATAAAATAAAAAACTTACTGTCTCGTGATTGAGACTAATCTGAGTTACAAAAATTTTGACTATTCTAGGTTCCTGGTTTTTTTTAACTTAAGAAAGAAAATGCCTTACTTCATTAATAACTTAGAACTGAACCTAAGAGAATTAAGTAGGGGCAGCCTTTTTTTTTTTTTTTTTTTTTTTTTTTTTTTTTTTTTTTTTTTTTTTTTTTTTTTTTTTTTTTTTTTTTTTTTTTTTTTTTTTTTTGCGGTACTAGGGGTTGAATCCAGGGGCATTCTACCTGCAAGCTACATCCCCAGCCCTATTCCCTATTTTATTACTTTTTTATTTTGAAACAGGGTCTCACTAAGTTGAGGAGGGCCTCACTAAGTAGCTGAGGCTGGCCATGAACCTGTGATCCTCCGGTCTCAGCCTCCCAAGTCCTGGGATTACAAGCGTGTGCCACCACGCCCGGCTCGGGGACAATCTTTAATAGCTTAATTTTACTTAGTCATTTGGATTTGGTCTTGGTGTTCTCATGTCAGTATCTTTGAGCTACAGTGTTGACCAAGAGCTTGTCTGTCTCGATCAGGAAGAATGTAAAAGGCTGTCCTTTCTAAAACGTAAAGAGACTCAGCATCTAGGATCTTGGTTTATTCACCAATTCATGAAATGAGGTTTGTAGGCACTCAGGTGCCCGCTCACTCTGCTGCTGCTCCGCGCTGCAGGCAGGGTCTAGCTTAAGGGAAGGGAAGCCAGTGTCCCAGGGTGCATCAGCAAAGTCATCCAAGCTCGCCTTTCCTCTGTGGGAGGGGTAGAAGCTTGTTCTGCTGCCCAGAGTGCTCATGGTCTTCCAAGAAACAGATATAACTTAAAACAGAGCAAGCAGTGCTGTTTGGTTTGCACGTTCTGTATTTTATCAGCTTTCGTTCTTGAGGCATCCGGCTGAATGAAACACTGGAAGGCAGCAACAGGATCTAATCAGCTTCTGGATTAAAGTGCAGAAAGTCTCTTATGGTTCTACAAAAACTTTGTAATCAGAGAAACAAATGACACATTAATTGTAGACTTTTGCAGAAATACAAATAACATAAGCCGGGCGTGGTGGCGCACGCTTGTAATCCCAGCATTCGGGAGGCTGAGACCGGAGGATCCGGGTTCGCGGCCAGCCTCAGCTACCTAGTGAGGCACTCCGCAACTTGGTGAGACTCGGTTTCAAAATAAAGAATAAAAAATAGGGCTAGGGGGTATAGCTCAGAGGTAGAATGCCCCTGAGTTCAGTCCCCAGTACCGCAAAAAAAAATAAAATAAAATAAAAAAAAGAAATACAAATAACATAAACCTGTAAGCCTGGGACTCAGTTACTGAGTGTGTGTATGTATAAACCAGACTGGAATATTGCTATAGGGTTTTTTGTAACCTGTCCATTTATGATTTGTTAACATTTTGTTCATTTGTTTATTTACTTATTTGTATTAGTGGCTAATGTTACTTCATTTACCAAATATGCTATCAAGCCAGGTATGGTGGCACAGGCCTATAATCCCAGTACTTGGGAGGCTGAGATAGGAGGATTGCAGGTTCAAGACAGCCTCAGCAAGTAATGAGACTCTCATCAGCCTAGAGAGATCCTGTTTCCAAATTAAAATAGGGCTGGGGGTGTAGCTCAGAGGTAGAATCCCCAGTACCACCAAGGAAAAAAAAAAAAAAAAAGCTATTTATTTTAGCATACTAATTTAAGTTTTTTAAATTAGGTAAGACTTAACTACCCCTTACTGAAAAGTTAATAACTTCAGACCTTTTGTATTTCTTCGTTTGTGAACTGTCTCTTTTGTTTCTTTCTTGTGTTTTATTTGGATATACTTATCGATTTGTTAGATCATTATATAGTAAGGATATTGACCTTCTACATGTTGTATTGTCCAAGTTTACTTTTAACTCTTTTTGTAGAATGTGTAATAAAGCTCTGGCTCTGTCCTGTGGCTTAACTATGCCACAATTATTTATTTATTTATTTATTCATTCATTCATTTGGGATTGAACCCAGAGGCATTCTGTCTCTGAGCTGCATCCATGGCCCTATTTTATTTTTATTTTAAAACAGAGCCTGAGGCTGGCTTTAAACCTTTGATCCTCCTGTCTCAGCCTCCCAATACGAGGATTACAAGGCATGTGCCACCACACCCGGCTACATTTACTCTTGATAGCATAAGCCTCCCCAGTCAGTTCATTTTATATTTTCTTGATTCTTATTCATTTCCAGTTTAATTTTTTCAGAGTTAACCAAAATCACACCAAATCTGAAAATGATTTTAGAGTACTGGCATTTTACAATTCAAAGTAAGTTTTGTCTCTTCAGATCACCTGAGTAGTTTGAGATTATCATTGAAATTTTCTTCCTTGCTTTGACAATTTAGTGGCTTCTCAGTAACACTTGGACCACGTGTACTTCTGGTGCTCTGGTGCTGTATTCTTTTTTTTTTTTTTTTTTTTTTTGCAGTACTGGGGATTGAACTCAGGGGCATTCTACCTCCGAGCTACACCCCCAGCCCCTTTTTATTCTTTATTTTGAAACAGAGTCTCACTGAGTTGCGGAGTGCCTCACTAGGTAGCTGAGGCTGGCCGCAAACCCGGATCCTCCGGTCTCAGCCTCCCGAATGCTGGGATTACAAGCGTGCGCCACCACGCCCGGCTCTGGTGCTGTATTCTAACATAGACTGACTTTAACTTGTTTTGTACTCTGGTAAATTACCTGTTTCTCTTTCTTGGAGAGAAATGCAAAAAATTGAGGTATATAAATAACCCAGTAGATTTCAGAGGTAATATATTCAGTGACTGGCAAGAAAAGGCTACAGTGTTTTTCTTTTAAAGTTTTAAAAGTCTCATTGCTAATTATTATTCCCATGCAGTTGTTTCCAGGATTATATTGGTGTGACCCTTGCCTTGAGGCAGCTTTCGGTCAAAAGTAGAGCCCTTAATGTGGCATCAGGTGTACAGGGAGGATCTGTAGGTTTCTCAGAGGCTCAGGAGGGATGTTAATCCCCAAAAGGTGAAATAACACTTAACACTAAACACTAACTTAACACTAAACACTAACTTAACACTAAACACTAACTTAACACTAAAGGGAAAAAAATTGATGTAAAGATCACAGGGCATTTAAAGAGGAGTTTGACACACACACACACACACACACACATATTGCAGAGAGAAAATGGAACATCTCAGTGACTGGTGGCTGTTTAAAAGTGACTGACTCTTACCCTGCAATCAAAATCCTCAATCCTGTTTTATTAGAGCAGACTTACGAATTTCCCTTAGCATTGATCACAGAAGAGTTCTCGAAAAGCAGATCAAACATTCACTTGAGTCACTTCTCTGCAGGCAGAGGCGCGTCTGCTTGAGGAACAGCGCAGAGTTCAGGTTTATCTCCACGAGAGCACACAAGACGAACTCGCGAGGAAGTGTGAGCAGGTCCTCATCGAGAAACACTTGGAGATTTTCCACACAGAGTTTCAGAATTTATTAGATGCTGACAAGAATGAAGGTGAGCCATGGGGAATCAACGTCCGCAGGTTTGGCTGTGGTCGCGGTTGTAGCTTCTGCCGTAACGACATCACCAGTGGCCACCATTTTTCAAAGATGTCCTTTGTGGACCTCGTATATGACTTTTGGGGGGAAGAGCATCTTTTCAGCTTAATTTGAAATATAACTTCACTGATGTTTCAATTTGGCACTTTTTTCTTTGCCACTCATAAACTAAGCATATATTAAATGAATTTGGGGGCCCCTTTGGTGACTTGTATAGTTGAGATGGTGGTCCATATTTTCAAGTATTTATGTATGTATGTATGTATGTATGTATATGAGAGAGAGACAGACAAACAGACTCTGGGACTGGACCCAGGCGCATTCTACCTCTGAGCTATACCCCTAATCCTGTTTTTTTTGTTTTTTTTTTGTACTGGAGATGGAACCTAGGGGCATTCTGCCTCCAAGCAAGTTACTCTCCCAGCCCTATTTTTTTGTAAACAGTGTCTAAGTTGGTGCAAGCCTCACTGAATTGTTGAGGCTGGCTTTGAACCAGCGATCCTCCTCTGTCCGCTTCCTACGTACTGGGATTACAGGTGTGAGTCACCACGCCCAGCTTATTTTTTATTTTTGAAATAGGGTCTCACTAAGTCTGGAGGGCCTCATCTAAGTTTCTGAGGCTGGCCGAAAACCTGAGCTCCTCCTGTCTCAGGAGGATCCCAAATACTAGGATTACAAGTGTGCATCATCACACTCAGCTTGTATTCTTTTTTTTTTTCCTTTGGGGGTGGGGAATTAGACACTTGACTTTATTCTTGACCATGTTCAGGTGGTTTTACAACAAACTTAGGGAAGCACATTAAAAGTAACATAAATATCACCTAGTGCTTGTGAGGTATTTGCAAAGTGTGTGGTACCAATGCTCTGCATTTTTACTATTTCACATTTCTTTTTAAGCAAGTGTTTTGTACATTTCTTTCCAAAAAGTGCCAAATTTGTCAGTATTGCATGTAAATAATTGTGTTAATCTTTTTACTATAGTATAGATTCTTTAAACATATATTTGCCTATTATTTATCAGGCATAAAATCACAATCTTGAGGATTTTAGGAAGCATTAGATGCGGTTTCTGATTTAAAAAAGCTTTTCTATTATGTTAGTGGAGTCTTAGAGTAAAGGCTAAGCTTCCACAGTAGTCTAACTTCATTGAGATTTTTAGCAAAATATACATATATACCAAACAGAAAATACTTGTGTTAAAATGAAATACTTGTGTAAAAAGATTATTAAGATATATGAATACATAATTAGTGGTATAGATGTGCAGAATTTGTTTCCATGGGTAAAAGGGGCTACCTTCTTCTTTCAGATTTGGGGCGCATGTATAATCTTGTATCTAGAATCCAGGACGGTCTAGGCGAGTTGAAAAAACTGCTGGAGACGCACATTCATAACCAGGGCCTCGCTGCCATTGAGAAGTGTGGAGAGGCTGCTCTGAACGTAAGTGACGCTTCACGGGGAGCCGGCGGCCCCGCCATTGCCACACACTGCAGGCGTGCATCTGCTTTCAAACCCGTCGATCAAATTTTACTAAAACTCACAGAGAACTTGCTTGGGCTTTTTAAAGTAGAAAGCTCACAAATATCTTTGTTTCGCAAATACCGCCATAAATCATGCTGTGGTATCTTTTAAGCTTCTAGGCGGCCTTTTTTTTTTCCTTGTATATCATCTCACTGTCCCTAACTGCCTCCGTAGAAAGCAAAGCTCCTAGAAACTTTTGCTCTGCCACCTGCAGTCCAGGCTGTGCCTCTCAGGAGCTCTGATCTGAAATTCAGATGGTAATTTTTCATGGGAAGTATCACCCATTCCCAAAACAGGTTGATTTATCTTCAGTTTGGTTCCTATTGTGGACTTTAACTTTTACAGTGTTTGAGAGAACTAAGTAAGAAAAATTTCCGAAATGCAATTCTTACACCTGAATTCAGAAATTTTCTCTCTCTCATTTTATTGTACTTAATGTTCATTATTTTTGACAGTATTATCTTTGGGGTGTTTTTTGTTGTTGTTTTTGCAGTACTGAGGATTGAACTCAGGGGCATTATACCTCCGAGCTACACCCCCAGTCCTATTTTTTATTCTTTATTTTGAAACAGGGTCTCACTAAGTTGCAGATAGCCTCACTAGGTAGCTGATGCTGACTGCGAACCCAGATCCTCCTGTCTCAGCCTCCCAAGTACTGGGATTATAAGCACGCGCCACCACATCTGGCTCTTTGGGGTGTTTTTAAAAAATCCTTATTTCTTTGTTATCTTTGGGGAGTTCCTTTTCCACATTTAACTTGGGGGGTTGAGAATTCTCTGGCATGTCAATGAATCATTAGAGGGATGAAGGTAAAGCCCTTCCTCTAGGCTTATAAAATACTTAACTTTATACTTAGAATATGGGAGTGAGCTGGGTTAGCAGTATTTTGTGGAAGAGATCTCCAGGTTGTAGGAAAAGTGTCAAGTCCCCAGCGTTGGGGACATAAGATGTCATTACAGGGTAGTGACTGGGTGCAGACCCTGGGCCGTCAGCCTGAGCCATTTACCAACTCTGTGGCCTTTGGCAAGTCATTTCCATCCCTGTCAGTTGTTTAAAAAAAGAACGGCAGCCAGGGGTGATGGTGCACACTTGTAATCCTGGTACCTGGAGGGCTGAGACAGGAGGATCCCAGGTTCGAGGACAGCCGCAGCTAGTTAGCGAGGCCCTCCGCAACTTAGTGCAGCCGTGTTTCAAAAAATAAAATAGGGCTGGGAGTATAACTCAGATGTAGAATGCCCCCGAGTTCAATCCCCAGCACCAAACACACACACACACACACACACACACACACACACACACACACACACAGTCAAAATGGTACTATGTCTGTCAGGAAATAGTAGTGCAAAAGGCTAAATTCAGGGCACATAAGTTCTCAACAGTGATGACTGCTACTCTTTACAAGTGTACACAATTTAATTTAAAAACTCATTTAAAAATTATCCTTACATTTGACCTCTGATTTACAAACTATATGTTCCTTTTTAAAAGACCTGACAAGCCAGGCATAGTGGCGCATGCCTGTAATCCCAGTACTTAGGAGGCTGAGACAGGAGGATCACAGATTTGAGGACCCTGTTTCAAAACTTAAAAAAAAAAATAGTAGGGCTGGAGTTCAGAAGTAGAATGCCCCTCGATTCAATCCCCAATACCACACAAAATAAGTAAAAATTAATTAATTAGTTAAACAATTAAATAACCAGACAAACTCACACTATGATTCAGAGTGGCCAACTTGAGTGTAGATAGCCTTTCAAAAATACAAGGTTTTGAGCCAGGGGCGCACGCTTGTAATCCCAGCATTCGGGAGGCTGAGACCGGAGGATCCGGGTTCGTGGCCAGCCTCAGCTACCTAGTGAGGCACTCCGCAACTTAGTGAGACTCGGTTTCAAAATAAAGAATAAAAAAATAGGGCTGGGGTAGAGCTCAAGGGTAGAATGCCCCTGAGTTCAATCCCCAATACTCCCCCCCCCAAAAAAAAAAAAAAATACAAGGTTTTGAGCCAGGCATGGTGGTACATGCTTGTAATCCCAGTACTTAGGAAGCTGAGACAGGAGGATCCGGGTTCGAGGCCAGCCTCAGCTACTTAGAGAGGCCCTCTGCAACTTAGTGAGACCCTGTTTCAAAATAAGGAATAAAAAATAGGGCTGGGGCTGGGGCTGTTGCTTGGAGGTAGAATACCCCCAGGTTCCATCCCCAGTAATGCAAAAAAAAAAAAAAAAAACCAGTAACAACAAAAGTTAGGTAAAGCTAACACTTTGAAATTTTATTTTCATGATCCAGTTGAATTTCTGCTGTTTTAAGGCAGACTTGAAACCAGTATTTAGAGTCTGAAGTATGTATTTTCTTTTATTCTAGATATAAGCAATGCCCTATGTGTTTCAATGGTAGAGCCAAAAGTTCTGGGCATATTTGTTAAGTTTCTTTGAAGATGTACTTAAGCTTTTAGTTTAGTTTTGCTTTGGTTTCATTTGGTATTTTTGGTACTGGTGATTGAGCCCAGAGATGGTCTACCACTTAGATACATCCCTGTCTGATTTTAAAATGTGATTTTGGGGATAGGATACACTGTTTCCAAGGCTGGCCTTGAACTTACAACCCTCCTGCCTCAGTCTCCCAGGTGCCTGGGACACAGGTGTGCATCATCACACCCAACGAGGGTATTTCATAGTAGAACATTAATATCTAATTTAATTCCCAGTAACCAACTTATCTCTTTTCTTGTCTCTCCTTAAGGACCCTAAAATGTATGTACAGACAGTGCTGGATGTTCATAAAAAATACAATGCCCTGGTAATGTCGGCATTCAACAACGATGCCGGCTTTGTGGCTGCCCTTGATAAGGTAGGAGTTCTCCTGGTGTAACTTTAGTGAAGCGCCTGGGGTGGACATCGTTCTCTAACTGTCTCTTCTGTAACACAGGCCTGTGGTCGCTTCATAAACAACAATGCAGTTACCAAAATGGCTCAGTCTTCTAGTAAATCCCCGGAGTTGCTGGCTCGGTACTGTGACTCCTTGTTGAAGAAAAGGTATTCAGTGACTGTTCTTACTTTACTTTGTACCTCTATTTCAAAATTAAGCTTTTATGTGAGGAATTAAAATCTACATTAAGTCTTACCTATATTAACTTACAATTTTGTGCCTTTTGAGAAACACTTCAAAGATAACGCATTGAAAGTGCGTCAGCCAGGTGTGGTGGCGCATGTAACCCTGTTTCAAAATAAAAGCCGTAGCTGTTTATGGTGGCCCATAATCCCTGTACTTGGCTGAGACCGGGGATCACAGGTTCAAGGACGGTTCCAGCAAGTAGTGAAACTCTCATCAATCTAGTGAGACCTTGTTTCCAAATAAAAAATAAAATCGGGCCAGGGGTGTAGCTCGAAGGTAGAATGCCTCTGGGTTCAATCCCCAGTACCACCAAAAAATAAATAAAATAGGGCTGGGGGTATAGCTTGAAGGTAGAATGCCCCTGAGTTCAATCCCCAGTACCACCACCACCACCACCAAAAAAAACCAAAAAGCCTTAGCAAGATCCTTAGCAACTTAGAGACCCTGTTTCAAAGTTAATAATAAAATAAGCCTGGAGGTGAAGCTCTGAGGTAGAGCACCCCTGAGTTCCATCCCCAGTAGCGCACGTACACACCCAGATCTGCATCACTTCCTGCTGGCTGTGTGTAAGAAGCACAAGACACTACAGCACTTTGTTATTCTGTAGACTTAAAAACTTTCTCATTTAGCCGGGCGTGGTGGCGCACGCTTGTAATCCCAGCATTCGGGAGGCTGAGACCGTAGGATCGAGGCCAGCCTCAGCTACCTAGTGAGATACTCCACAACTTAGCGAGACTCGGTTTCAAAATAAAATAATAAAAAAAATAGGGCTGGGGGTATAGCTCGGAGGTAGAATGCCCCTGAGTTCAATCCCCAGTACCAAAAAAAAAAAAAAAAAAAAAAAAAAAACTTTCTCATTTGATGAGCTTGTTGCATTGCTGTTTAATATTCTTTACATTTTAGTCATCTTACTTCTCAGCTGATATTTTTCCTAAACTATCTGTGCTTTCAGAGCTGGGAACAACATAGATGGATGTGGTTCTCACTGAGTTACATGTTCGTGTTCTTGCTGTGTGTGTGTGTGTGTGTGTGTCTGTCTGTCTGTCTGTCTGTCTTGTCTGTTCAGGGTTTGCTTTAGCTCCCCAAATGTCACATCAACAAATATGGAAGGCTTTAGCGAAGGGAGACAGGTTTTGATATCAGTAAGTTATATTTTAAACAGCTAAGACTAGCATGACCTGATCACAATAAAAGACTGAGGGTGCCTACACAGACCAGTATCAGAAGGTCACAGTGAAGTCTCAACAGAGTTGCACATATCTTAATTAAATGTTAGCAAACCAAATTTAATTGGTGAACTAAAGAATAATTCTTCAAGCCAGGCGTGGTGGCACACGCTTGTAATCCCAGCATTCGGGAGGCTGAGACCGGAGGATCCGGGTTCGCGGCCAGCCTCAGCTACCTAGTGAGGCCCTCCGCAACTTAGTGAGACCCGGTTTCAAAATAAAGAGTAAAAAATAGGGCTGGGGGTGTAGCTCGAAGGTAGAACGCCTCTGAGTTCAATCCCCAGTACCGCAAAAAAAAAAAAAGAATAATTCTTCAAAGCATAGAGTATAAAGCTTCCTAGGGCCGGGCGTGGTGGCACACGCTTGTAATCCCAGCATTCAGGAGGCTGAGACCGGAGGATCTGGGTTTGAGGCCAGCCTCAGCTACCTAGTGAGGCACTCCGCAAGTTAGTGAGACTCGGTTTCAAAATAAAGAATAAAAAAAATAGGGCTGGGGGTATAGCTTGGAGGTAAAATGCCCCTGAGTTCAATCCTCATTACTGCAAAAAAAAAAAAAAAGAGAGAGCATAAAGCTTCCTAGGAATGCAAGGGTGGCTCAGCAGTAGCAAATCTAATGAACTTACTAGTTAACGGGGGACTTCGAGAAAACTCTGTGGTCTTCCTGGTAGAGGAGAGGAAGCATTTGGTAAAGGTCAGTGGCTCTCGTCTCTAATTAATTATGTAAAATAGCTATCTCCATTAATTGCCAGAAAGCCATCCCCCAAGCGCAGTGAGACCTGGAGTTGAAGTGCTTTAATGTACTGTTTTATCCATTCTAGTCAGATGCACAGCATAGCGTATCTTTTCCCAGAATAAAAAGGTTTTAATGGGAATGCTTCTTATGACTGGTGTCATTTTTTAGGCTGTCGTCATATGGTTAAGTAATTTAAATGGGGATTCTCTGTGACGCCTTCACTTTATCTGATGACACTTGGTGTCCCTTTGACCCAGTGTCTTTTTGGAAATGGCCCTAATCAGGTCTCTGATGTCTGATCAGTTAAGGCCCCTGAAACAGAGTGGCAGAGACGTTTCCAAAGCATTCTTTTAATATGCCTGCATGGCCGAGCATCTAGGTCCGAGTCACCCCGCTGCTCCAGGGAGGCAGGAGACCGCCTGGCCTGCCAGCGAAGAGCAGTCCGTCCTCTGAGCAAACTGTTCTTAAGTAGAAACACCTTCTGAGCTTGCTTGGTGGCTCATTCTATTATATGAATTAGGGGTTTTGTTTCTAAAGAATGCTCTAGAAAAAACTTTTAAAAATTCATGTACCCGTAGGCCACCTTTGATGAGGTTTGCCCACAGAACAAGTGACTCAGTTGTGCAGGACAGGCGTCTGCTGTAGACACAGCCCTCCCTCCGGTCACCTCGTCAGCCCTCTCATTGTCTTCCATTATTGGGCCGTTAGGCGGAACCATGCGCCTTTTAATTTTTTCAAAGCTAAATTACAGCAGATTGTACAAAGCAAGTTGGAAAATGAAGCTCACTTTATTGATATTTACATGGATTATCTAAAGGGAAACATCGTTCATTATGGTTTCGGAAGCTTTTTTATAAATATCTTCCGTTGAGTGTTCACCTTGGGTTGTTATTGTTGTTGTTTTCGGTACTGGGGATGGAACTCGGGCATTCTACCTTCGAGCTATGCCCCCAGCCCCATTTTTTATTCTTTACTTTGAAACAGGTTCTCACTAAATTGCGGAAGGCCTCACTAAGTCGCTGAGACTGGCCTCTAACCTGCGATCCTCCTCTCTCAGCCTCCCAAGTACAGGCCTTACAAGCGTGCGCCGCCACACCCAGCTTCACCTTGGATATTCAAAACGATTGTTTTGCAGTCTCTTCTTCCGTGGTGGGGTTATGGTGATGTTGTGAGGAAGGCCTACCTGCCCTCACCCGTGGACTGATCCCCAAGAGCTAAGCATTTCTGTGTTCAGTTCAGTGCTGTACTTTGACTAGGTGGTACTGTGGAAATGTCTATTCATTTGTTTTAAAGATGGTACCTTTTTAAAATTTCAGTTCCAAGAACCCAGAAGAGGCAGAACTAGAAGACACACTCAACCAAGTGGTAAGGTGTTTCATAACCACAGCTGTGTTCAATAGCTTTGTGTTTCACAAGTGGTTTGTAAGGCATTTGAAATGGGAAAAGTGATGGTGATTTTTATTTTGAACCTATGGTTATACTCCTTAAGAACTGCGCGCTGAGTGGTTTAGGGGATTGGTAGGAGCGATGCCGTACCCGCTCCGGGTCCTGGCGCATGTGCTCTGGTAACGTGCTCTCTCTGGCTTTGCTAGATGGTTGTCTTCAAGTACATAGAGGACAAGGACGTGTTCCAGAAGTTTTACGCAAAGATGCTGGCCAAGAGACTGGTGCACCAGAACAGCGCCAGCGATGACGCCGAGGCCAGCATGATCTCCAAGCTGAAGGTGAGCTGGGGCCTCAGCGCAGGCGCGGGCTGGGTCTTGGGTGGGCGGAGCGCTTACTAGGGCGGCTCTCCCGCTCTGCCCTCGGCTCAGCGCTTCCTGCCTCAGCCTCTCCGCACTCCGAGTCCTCTCTTGCCCCCGACCCTTCCGCCTTGCGGATTTGAGTAGTTGGTGTTCTGCCTTGCTGTGGGTAGCTTAGCTGTCTGCCGGAGGCCCAGAGGCATCCCTGCTTCTCCATTCCTCCTCCTCTCCCTCCCTGGGTGTGTTTCAGGCTTGCCAGCGCCTTACCTGTCTTCCGGCACCTTTCACTTTGACCTGGAATGGCAGTCGGTGTCTGCCACACACAATAGCACTCGCCAGGTCACATAAACAACAGAGTGGCGGCTCTCAATCCTGGAGGCTGGGGGTCAGGATCCCCTGGGGCAGGGCCTTCTCTCTGTCTTCACCTGCTGGAGCGCCTGCTCACAAAGCTCTCTTGTCAAGTCTCCTCTTTAAAGGACACCTGGCTGTGTCTGAGGCCTCCACCCTCGTGACCTCATCCAAACCCCGGGGCCCCGCCCACCCCAAATCCCCGCACCTGCCAGGCCTGAGCTGGATGGAGCACCTTGCTCTCGGATGCGCCAATAATGCATATGCAAAAACTCCACTGTTCAACTTAGGTTGTCTTATTTTGAATAGTGTATTAATTTTAATCAGTGCATAGTTATTATACTGTAATATATACCATTAGTAGTAGTTTCATACAGTTAAGTAGACATTGTACTGTGATATCTGAGGTTTCTTTGTATACATTTTTATTTCTGTACAAACTAATGAGGCGGTTGCCTGGGTTCATTTCAGCAAGCTTGTGGTTTTGAGTACACCTCCAAACTTCAGCGTATGTTTCAAGACATTGGTGTAAGCAAAGACTTGAACGAGCAGTTCAAAAAGCACCTGACGAATTCAGAGCCGCTGGATTGTGAGTACTGAGCTCGTGCACGTGAGAGAACTCGGGAACTGAAAGACTGAGGCGCAGGCCCTGA
Source organism: Graphiurus murinus (assembly GCA_004027655.1). Lineage (NCBI taxonomy): Eukaryota > Metazoa > Chordata > Mammalia > Rodentia > Gliridae > Graphiurus > Graphiurus murinus. The sequence continues at coordinate 26,566 of PVLC010006437.1, forward strand.
GCCAGACGGCGCCGGCAGAGATGAGGGGTGCACAGCCTTGGTTCTGTCCTGTTGTATTTTGAACCTTAGTTTACATCCGCTCTAGAATGTTTTTTTAATTAAAAGAAATCCATTTGACCTGTAGAGTTGGAGTCAAACAAGACCAAGGCTTTGGGTTTGGATCAGGGTCATTGCAGACCGGGCTGGGCGATTCCGTGCCCGTGGAGGCAGCTGGCTCCTGTTGTAAGGTCCTGATGCAGGAGCAGGATGGTGGGTATACACTGAGAGCATTGTGTGGCAATTTTTGCTTTTTAAATGAAAAATGGAGACTTTCATTCTTCCCAAATTGTAAGTGCTAGCTCGTTGACAGTTTGGTGGTGGACATTTCAGCTATGTGTTAAGATGAGATTATTGTTGTCATTTGGGGGTTGTACGTACGTGTCTTGTGTGTATTTTCACAGTTGCAACTGGTACATCAAGCACAGTGAGGACAGCTGGGCGTGTTGGCTCAGACCTGTAGCCCCAGTAGTTGGGAAGCTGAAACGGAAGGATCACAGGTTCAAGGGTAGCCTCAGGAAGTTAGCCAGACCCTTAGCAACTTTGTGAGACCCTGTTTCAAAATAAAATACAAAACAGCCTGGAGGTGTAGCTCAGAAGTAGAATGCCCCAACACACACACAGTTTCAAAATAAAATACAAAACAGCCTGGAGGTGTAGCTCAGAAGTAGAATGCCCCAGCACGCACACACACACACGCACATACAAAAGCATTCTACGTTTATCTGCAGCAGTGGAGTTTTTCAGTTTGCTCGACTAACTGCCGTCTCTCTGGGTTGTCGTCCCCCAGTGGATTTCAGCATCCAGGTCTTGAGTTCTGGGTCGTGGCCCTTTCAGCAGTCCTGCACCTTCGCCTTGCCTTCTGAGGTGAGCCTGGCCGCGTCCTCGTGAAAGGGGAAGGGGCAGCCACCCTGGCCGCACTCGCACACGGGAGGGCTGTGCCAGGTGGCTGAAGGCTGGTCATCTCTGTCCAGTCAACAGCTTGTTAACTCACTCCTAGGAAGTCGGGCCAAGTCGGGCTTGGTGCACATGCCTGTAATCCCTGTACTTGGGAGGCTGAGACAAGAGGATCACAGGTTCGAGGACAGCCTCAGCAAGTAATGAGACTGTTATCAACCTAGCGATACCCTGTTTCCAGATAAGAAATAAAATCAGTCTGGGAGTGTACCTCAAAGGTGGAATGCCTCTGGGTTCAATTCCCAGTACCACAAAAAAAAAAAGTCGGCCTAGCTGGTTTCGTGGAACACTTGTTACCCTCAGGTTTCCAGTGCTCGAGAGTCTGGCACCCAGCGATTGTATTTTACGTGACGTAGGTCCTGGTTTTGCACTGTAGAGTCGGGGTGGCATACTTTGTCTAGGAATGCCGGCTGCAGTGAGTGAGATGCAGATTCCACCTAAAGCTCTCCTTCCGTGCAGCTGGAGCGGAGCTATCAGCGGTTCACAGCGTTCTACGCCAGCCGCCACAGTGGCAGGAAGTTGACGTGGCTCTATCAGCTGTCCAAGGGAGAGTTGGTAACGAACTGCTTCAAAAACAGATACACTCTGCAGGTAAGGTCCTCACTTGAGAGGGTTTGAAATGGTTTTAATTTTTGTGGAACTGGGAATTGAACCCAGGGGCATTCTACCTCCGAACTATGCCCCCAGGCCTATTTTTTATTCTTTATTTTGAAACAGGGTCTCACTAAGTTGCGGAGGGCCTCACTAAGTAGCTGAGGCTGGCCTCGAACCCAGATTCTCCTGTCTCAGCCTCCCAAGAACTGGGGTTACAAGCGTGCGCCACCACGCCCTTAGGCGGGAGCTTAAACAGCTGGAATCTAGCTGGCCACGGTAACACAGTCCTGTCATCCCAGTGCTTGGGAAGCTGAGACAGGAGGACTGCAGGTTTGAGGCCCACCTCGGCAATTTAGCAAGACCCTGTTTCAAAATAGAAAGGGCTGGGAGTGCAGTTCAGAGGTAGAGTATTCCTGAGTTTAATCCCCAGTACCTTTCCCCTGCCCCCAAAATAGCCGGATCTTGTATCCTGTCGTGGGAACAGCTCTTTCCTTTGACAGAGCAGTTTCCCAATACCCCACAGTGATTAATACAGGACTAAGTACTGTGTAACCAGCCACATTTTCAGTTCCTAGATGAGAAAACTGAGGTTCAGTTCATCTAAGTGACTTTCTCTGGAGTCTGTCTTATTTTAGAGCCAAGATTTTATTACAGCAGCTGTCATCTCCACCAAGACACCATTCTTTGAGAGTTGCTTTTGGCCACTGCCAAAGATGAAGGCGTTGGCTGCTGTCGAGTGCACCCCCTCACCACCTTGGGAAGTGTCTTGTTCTTGCTTCCCCTGGAGGTCAGCGGGTCTTCTTCTAACTGAAGTCTACCAGAAGCTCCACTGTGGGGTCCCCTGGAGCAGGCGTGCGGTGTTGTGGATTGCTTCTCTTGGTCCTGACCGAGGTCTTGCTAGACAGTGGTCCTGGTTCTTGATGTTGCTGGGCTCACGCGGAAGAGGAGGCACGGGAGGGAGGTCTCAGTGGGCGAGTGGGAGAGGCTAGTGGAGGCCTGAGACCGCCCTGGTGTGCTGCCGGCCAGCCCGTGGTGTTCTCGCTTCTTCAACGAACTTTTCTTACGTTCATAAAAAGTACTTAGTATAACGAAACCAAGTATAACAAAATTCAGATTGCAGGTTGTTTTATGTCAATAATGCACCAAAAGTTGACTTTCTGTCTCATAAGTACAAAACAAGTGTGAAGATTTATGCTCTAATGCTTCTCTATACCAGGCGTGCGTGTGTGAATAGTATATATCTACATAGACAACACATTTTAGAAGAAAACTCCACATCCTTTAGTGTTTGAAAGGTGGAGTGACTTGTCGCCGGGGAGCCTGCGTCCTGGCGGCACCGCGCGCTGCAGGCGCCTTTGAACAGTCTGCGCGTTTAGGCTGTCGATATTTGTGGGGCTTTTCTCGGCTTAGTTGTTTTTCTCTCTCTCCTGGGGCTCCAGGCGTCCACGTTCCAGATGGCGATCCTGCTTCAGTACAACACGGAAGACGCTTACACTGTGCAGCAGCTGACCGACAGCACTCAAATCAAAATGGTACTCCTGCCTCGGCGGCGGCCTTGCTCCGTCTGGGGGCCGTGGGGACGGTGGGCGCGGGCTGTGCTTGCTTGGCGCAGGTGCTCCTCCTCAGCATGAATGGGCTCTGGTCTGGGAAGTCCTGGTCCCAGCGCACGAGCTCCCAGGAGCCCGGAGACCCAAGAGACTCGCAGACGAAGCCGGGGCTGCGCCCAGTGCAGGCTCCTGGGGACCGAGGGGCACGGGGCCAGTGGGCCTCTGCAGTTGGAGGCAGGGGGAGGGACACTGAGGCACACGCACCAGGGCGTGGGTCAGACGTGCCATAGTTCACTGGGAAACGCCATGGGGAAAACGAGCCAGGCTTTCCCGACAGCCATGGCGGCCACCGCTCAAGATGGCTGCAGTTAGAGCGAGCTGAGTCCCTCCCTGCTCACTAACACGCACACACACCAGGGCACACTCTTCTCTAACCAGTTCTTAACCTCTTCAGCTAGACTTTTCAGACATTTTTATTAAGGTATATTTCAAATACCATAAAATTTCACATAAAAATCACCATTTTAAAGTGTATAATTGCCGGGCGTGGTGGCGCATGCTTGTCATCCCAGCATTCGGGAGGCTGAGACCGGAGGATCCGGGTTCACGGCCAGCCTCAGCTACCTAGTGAGGCACTCCACAACTTAGGAATACCCTGTTTCAAAATAAAAGAATAAAAAATAGGGCTGGGGGTGTAGCTCGGAGGTAGAATGCCCCTGAGTTCAATCCCCAGGACTGCAAAAAAAAAAAAAAAAAAAAAGTGTACAATGCACTGGGTTTTAGTTTATACATAAACTTATACAACCACCGTTACTGTACAGTTCCAGAACATTCCCAGCACCCCAAAGAGAAACCCATTCCCGTGAGCGTGACTGCCGTTTGCGCGCTCACCTGTGCCCTGTGTCCCTGACGACCGTTACTCGGCATCTCCTGTGCGTGGAGCCGTGGCGCGCAGCGCCTCTGGTCTGTCCTCTCCCACTTAGTGTGTGCCGCTTCCAAGACCTGCCCACGTTGTAGCATGTATTAGTATTGTCTTCGTTTTATATTTCATTTTATATTGATTGATTGTGGTACTGGGATTGAACCAAGGGCATTCTACCTCTGAGCTCTACCCCCAGCCCTATTTTATTTCAAAATAAGATCTCGCTAGGTTGATGAGAGTCTCACTACTTACTGAGGCTGTCCTCAAACCTATGATCCTCCTGTCTCAGCCTCCCAAATACTGGGATTACAGGCATGTGCCACCACGCCCCGCTTGGCTTCATTTTATAATGGAAGAATATTCCAAAACATGACTGGATTCCCTTGTCCCTTCATCATTTGGTGGACAGTCGGTTGTTGCCACCTTTTGTCTGTTATCACTGCTGTGAACATTTTCAATTCCCCTGGGTGTGTGCATGGGTGTGGAGTTGCTGGTTGCATGATTAGCTCAGCATTTGACTTTCCGAGGAACTTGCTGAACTATTCCACAAGGTTGGCACCCTTTCATTGTAGCAGCAGTGGCGGGCTGCTTCCTCCCATCCTCCCCCGCCTGCTCTCCTTTTCATTACAGTCATCCCAGCGGGCACGAAGTAGACACTTCGCCAACCACTACTGGTGTGTAGGGTCTCTTCGTGTGCTTACTATTTGTTTTTTGGTTTTGGGGTACTGGGGATTGAACCCAGAAATATTCTACCTCAAAACTACACCCACAGCCTGATTTTATTTCTTATTTGGAAACAGGGTCTCACTAGGTTGATGAGAGTCTCACTACTTGCTGAGGCTGTCCTCGAACCTGTGATCCTCCTGTCTCAGTCTCCCAAATACTGGGATTACAAGCGTGCGCCACCATGCCCGGCTCTGTGCTTGTATATCTTTGGAGAACTGTGTATTCAAACCCTTTGCCTACTTTTTAACTGGGTTATATCTGCCGATGTTCTTGTAAGCTGTGCCTTGTTTCTGAGACTCACATATCACACAGCGATCGCTCCTGGGTGGGAGGAGGTGGTGCTGGAGACCCTCTCCGCAGCCTCTTTCCTTCCTCTGGACACATTGGGGGCACTTGGTGTTCTTCTGCGGAAGAGCGGCTGTGGGCTTGCCATGGTGGTTGTTGCAGACAAGACTCTTCCCTTTTAACTTGTTCTTTTTTTCTTTAATTGCAGGACATTTTGGCACAAGTCCTACAGATTTTATTGAAGTCGAAGTTACTGGTATGTTTGTGCACTTCGTATAGTAAGCTGAAAGAAAGCCTTTCCTGGGACTTCTGTGGTAACGGTGTTTTCTTACAGGTCCTGGAAGATGAAAACGCAAATGTCGATGAGGTGGAATTGAAGCCGGATACCTTAATAAAACTCTACCTTGGCTATAAAAAGTAAGAGAAAGCCGCTAGACCGCTGGTCCTAGGGCACACAGAGCCCCTGGCGCCTTGGCGCTTCTCGGCGTTGCTACCGATGGGGGAGATGGCAGAGTCGGCGCGGGCTGGATGGGCGCCGGCGCGCGGGTCAGATGGCAGCCCTAGATACGTTTCTTTATTTGAGTTTTGTTTTTATCTTTATTTGGAAAATACGTCTTCTCAAATGACTCACTTATAAAGTTTAGACCTTTATCCACATGTTTTGGTTTTATCTTTTATTTTTATTTTTTTGTGGTACTGGGGATTGAACCCAGGGGCATTCTACCTCTGAGCTACACCCCAGCCCTATCAGTCCTATTGTTTTATTCTTCCTTTTGAAATAGGGTCTCACTAAGTTGCGGAGGGTCTCACTAAGTTGCTGAGGCTGGCCGTGAACCTGGATCCTCTGGTCTCAGCCTCCCAAATTTTGGGATTACAAGCGTGCGCCACCACGCCCGGCATGTTTTGGTTTTAATTCATATGACAAGATGTGGGGAGCAGATCTAAGGACTTGGATGTCCTGCCATGCAGATGTCACTGTCGTCGTCACTAGTAATGGCAAAGCAGGAGACTCCCCAGCAGAGGTGGAAGGCGCGTTAGCCCCACCCTGCGTAGGGGGCAAAGCCAAGAAACGACTGATGGTTGTCCTCGCTTTTCTTGACAGTAAGAAACTAAGGGTCAACATCAACGTGCCAATGAAGACGGAGCAGAAGCAGGAGCAGGAGACCACGCACAAGAACATCGAGGAGGACCGCAAGCTGCTGATCCAGGTGAGCGCGCGCCGCCCGTCCTGCGCTGCCCAGGGTGACAGCCCGGGCGGGGCCTTTGCATCTAAGGGACGAGGTCCTGTGTGGCCTCAGGTCGGAGAGCGAGCAAATGCAGCAGGTGACAGGACAGGAGCGGGAAGGGGGGACGAGCGGCTCCTGCAGCCTGGAAGAGTGAGTTTTCCTTAATATTTTTAATGCTGTATAGTTGAGTTGAATTATTAAAATTGCTCATGAGCTGGTTGGGGTGGCACATGCTTGTAATCCCAGTACTTGGGAGGCTGAGGCAGGAGGATCACAGGTTTGAGAATAACCTCAGCAAATAGACTCATCAGCCTAGCAAGACCCTGTTTAAAAATAAAAATAAAAAAATAGGGCTGAGGGTGTAGTTCAGAGGTAGAATGCCCCTAGGTTCAATCCCCAGTGCCATACACACACACACACACACACTCGCTCACTCACTCACTCACTCACTCACTCTGCTCCTAAGACCAGGCGTCTAAATGTCCGCTGTCCTGGCGGGAACCCTGGGCGTGGCGTGGGCTCCCTGCTCTCGCCTGCGCGACCCTTGTCCCGTTAGGAAGGTTGAACCGGTGGCATCGCGCAGGCTGCCCTCAACTCGAATGCCCAGCCACTGCGGCTCACCGCACGTTTCCTTGCGCTTGCGTAGGCGGCCATCGTGAGAATCATGAAGATGAGGAAGGTCCTGAAACACCAGCAGCTCCTGGGCGAAGTCCTCACGCAGCTGTCCTCCAGGTTCAAGCCCCGGGTGCCCGTGATCAAGGTAGGCGGGCGCCGAGTGAGGGAAGAGGGAGGGAGCTTACCCACTGATAGACTCCCACATCAGAATGTAGGCGCAATTTGAACTCGAGATTTCTAGAGAGAAGTGCGGGAGTCTTAAGTAGACAGCTTGGGGAGGGGACAGCCCCTGGGATGCGGGGCGAGCTGGTCAGAGGCCACGCGCCTGTCTGTGCTGGGAGACTGTCCACGTCACCGGCCTGCCACACGCCACCTCCGCCTGGTGCACTGGGCCTGTTGCTAAGGGGCCTGTGTAAAAGCCATCTCAGCGGGTCTGTCCTTTACTAAAACCTGTGGGCCAGCTGTGGGCAGCAGAGAGCCCCAGCGCGACTCCAGGCCCCCACGTGTGCCCGCAGCTCTTGGGGGACCCCTCCTCGCTCCCCGAGTCCTCCTGTGAGGCTGAGGCCCCGCCCCCCAAGGCAGCCAGATTTGGTAGGGGGCGTGGGGCCAGAGATCTGGAGAGGACTCCTCACAAGGGACTCGGTCCCGGAGGGCAGCGCCTTGTCGCCTGGGCAGCAGCGGGCCAGGCCAAGCCCGGCGTGGGGCCACGGGGCGGGCAGGTCATGGAGCGGCGTGCCCTGAGCTCTTGAGGGTCACAGGCGGTGTGTCACGGGGGAGCTGTCACTGCGGGGTGGTGTGAGGTCGGCCTGCTTCTGTGCCAATGGCTGATTGTGGTTTTCTCTTTTACTACAACTTCCTCAAATAATGCCCAGAAATGCATTGACATTCTGATTGAGAAAGAATATTTGGAACGAGTCGATGGTGAAAAGGACACCTACAGTTACCTGGCTTAACCCTTCTAGAAGGGTCTGTGCGACCCACAGCAAATAGTTCAGTGGAAGAAGGACAACTCAAGTTCATAGCAGCCAGCCTGCGCCATCTGGACCTCCCTTTTTAAAACTGAGACCGAGGCTCCCACCAGCTGGTCTCAGGCCTCCAGCCGAACTGCTCAGGACTGACACATTTCAAGTCTGTAAATACGGACACCGACGCCATTTAACATAATTTAAGAACCGAGGGGACTGGACCTCCGTGCTGAGGGCTGCATGCTTCTGCATTTAGATCACACATTGGCTACCCGGGTAGCGCTGCCCTCGGGCGGCGCCTGCCATGTCGCAGCACTTTGAGAGCGAGTCTGAACGGGCCGGCCACGTGTAACCTGCTATGACAAACCATTTGTATAGTGTGTTTCATTTTTTAATGTGTGAAAATAAAGAAAATTAAAGGATTTCTGTACAAGTCGCATTTGGTTTTAAGTTTTACTAATTTCTATATGTAAATAAAAGATATAATGATTGTGCAAATTTATATTCCCAGTGTCTTCCTCTAGTGTGAAGGGCTGCATTCTTTGGATTGAGAAACTGAGGTTTACTTTAAGCCCACCTTGGTTCTAAGACGCCCTCGACGTCAGTGCTTTGAAGTTCAGCCACCACGGGCGCTTCTGTCTGGCACTGGAAGGTCTAGCATTTGACCTTCTGCACCCTGTATGGGAAACTGTATGCCCCCCCTTTAACAGACAGGGAAACTGAGGCAAGATGACGGACCCTGCTCATTGGTAAGCCAAGGAGCTGGGGTGTGGGGGTGGAGCCAGGCCAGGCTCCATGGCCTCCCGCCTCTGCAGAGAATCTGGGGAGTGCGTGGGAGGGAGGCGAGCGGCCGCCCTCACCCTGCTCGGTCCTGGTTCTGGCCTCTCGTTAAAGCAGCTAAGAGCTGAGACGAACGCCTTGGCAACCAGTGTACAGCTCTCTGGATCAGGGGTGCTCCCCTCCGGCCCCCAGGTGAGTCTCCAGCTGCTCAGTGTTCCCCCCGTCCCCAGGTTCCTGCTGCACACCCTCCCGAGGTCTGGTCACCAGGGTGTCCTCAACCTCTCGGGCGCCGCGCCATCTGCATCCACCGCAGCTCCCTCAGCTTCCTTCTCTGGTCTACTTACTCCCCTAGTCCCCCCCGCTGCACACTCTGCAGTCGGTTGGCAGCGAGCTTTCCCAGCCAGGCTTCGCCCCTGCCGGCCTCGTCTTCCTCACAGAAGCCCAGGAGGCCCCGCAGTTTCCTACACAGTGACCACCAATGCTGCGACAAAGTGGGAGAGCGCTGGATGCACCGGGGTGCCCACCCCCAGAGGGGGCCTTTCTGAAACCTGAGTACATCCCTATTATATAAACCAAGCAGAAAGCAACAGGAGGGCCGGCCCCTGCCTCCCTGCAGCAGCCCTCCAGCACCTGGGGCTCCACGGGGACGACTTGAAAACGCCATGGGTGCCCGCACTGCGAGCAGCCTCACGGCTTGCCTTCCCGTGAAACTTCATTTTTCTGCTTCTGGGACAAATATGCTTCGAAAAACTCCCTGGACCCATTTTTATTATTTATTCTTGCAGTCCTGGGGATCGAACCCAGTGGCATTCTACCTCTGAGCTCCACCCCTAGCCCTATTTTTTATTCTTTAATTTGGTCTAAGTTGCAGAGGGCCTCACTAAGTAGCTGAGGCTGGCTGCAAACCTGCAATCCTCCTGCCTCAGCTTCCTAAGTACTGGGATTACAAGCATGCGCCACCACGCCCGGCTAGGACCCACTTTTAGAAAAGACCCTCATGTCGTGCTGGAGTCTTCAATTCCCCCAGGACTAAGCACACCTTTGGGTAAGTACCGTGGTGCTGTGGATGTTCCCCTCAGTGGGCAAAGGTGAGTGAAGGGCAGGTGAGCCGGCTACCAACCTGATCTTCCTTCCACACCACACACCCAGCCCGAGCGGGTCGGTGCGGGAAGGAGGCAATCCAGGGTCTTTATCCCTTCCCCCACCCGCATGGCAGCCTAACAGGTGCTCCAAACGCAGGCCAAGAAAATTGAGTTCCACTGAGCCGCTTGGGCTCAAATGGCTCCTTACACTGAATTTTTCCTAGAACACCTTCAGATCCCAGAACTGCCCACGGCATCATCCTAAGCTTTACCTTCGTTTGAGGCTACAGGGGAGCTTTTTTCTTTTTTTTTTTTTTTGGTGCTGGGGGTAGACCTCAGGGGCCTTCTACATCAGGCCCATAACCGCAGCCCTATTTATTTATTTATTTATTTATTTTGGAAACAGGATCTCACTAAATTGCACACAGCCTAAGTTGCTGAGGCTGACTTCAAACCTGTGATCCTCCTGTCTCCGCCTCCCTCGTGCTGGGATTATAGACAGGCACCACCCCGCTCAGCTCAGGGAAGCCTTTTTATAAAGCCACCAACAATCCTGCATGGTGGTGGTAGTTGTAGACTACAGCACGAGCCTGTACAGGGTGGCTGTCACTTACTCTTCTTTTTTTTTATTTTTTTTCGGCACTGGGGGTTGAACTCGGGGGCATTCTACCTCCGAGCTATACCCCCAGCCCTATGTTTTTTATTCTTTATTTTGAAACACGGCCTCACTAAGTTTCGGAGTGCCTCACTAGGTAGCTGAGGCTGGCCGCAAACCCGGATCCTCCGGTCTCAGCCTCCCGAATGCTGGGATTACAAGTGTGCGCCACCACGCCCGGCTTGTCACCCACTCTTGACAGTGCTTACTCTCTTGGAATTATGTCAACCCTGCTTGGTAAATGCATGCCTGCCTTAGGGTTGCTCAGCTAAATCAGCTGGGTCTGGTCTGCTCAGAGCCTGGCTTTGAACCGAACAGAGATGAGCCAGCCAAGTAGGAATTGCTGGGTTCTGAGGCCTGAGGGAAGCATTTCCTCTTCCCAGGAGACCAGGCAAAGGGCACGCTGGAAGCAGGGCAGATCCTCAGCTTAGGGGCCAGGGTTCAGCTGCCAACGTTGTGTAGACTGGGGACTGCTGGCCAGTCACTTGCCAAGGCCCCTAAAATCTAAAATATGCCTGAGCATTTTAAGGTGCCTGTAATTTTCCACTTAAACAGATTGTCACTTTTGGATGAAAAATCAAACCTGGTAAAATGCTTGAATTGAATCTTCCTGATAATTTTTTTTAAAGGAATCGGTAACTTGGCTGGGTGATTTTTTTTTAATACCTCAACCTGTCACGTGGCAAGCCGACGACTTCATCGTAAGAGGTGAGTGTGGGCTACTTCTAATGCCCAGTGTGTAAAGCCCTAACTGGAGGCATGTGTAGCAATGGGCTGGGGGATAAGCAAGCGTTCATTTCAACCAATTGCGGTAAGAACTGACAAAACACTTAGTTCTTGGAATCTACAAGCTTAGATCACGTGACTCGTTAGTTTACATAGGCTGATGCCGGTGGGACTCACTGAGCTGCTCGAGCCTCAGTACCCAGTGACCCGCGGGTAGCTGTTTGTCCGACCTGTTGACAGCCAGGGCTGCTGAACAGCTCCCCTGAGAGGGGAAACCAGGGAGGACTTGGAGGAGCCTGAGGGCTGGGGCTGGACGCGCTGGTCAATACCAGAGTGAGCAGCTCCAGGCAGGCGGTGGTGGTGCACACCTGTAATCCCAGTACTTGAGACGGAGACAGGACGAGTGCAGCACTGAGGCAGCCTCAGCAATTTAGTGAGACCCTATTAAAAGTAAAGAACAGCCTGGTATGGTGGCACAAGCCTGTAATCCCAGTACTTAGGGGGTGAGACAGGAGGATTGCAGGTTCAAGGACAGCCTCGGCAAGTTAGTGAGACTTGAGGGGTGGGGGGGGGGGATAGAATTCCCCTGGGCTTAATCCCCAGTACCAATATATAAAATAGGGCTGAGAGTATAGCTCAGAGTAGAATGCCCCTGGATTCAGTCCCCAGTACTACACACACACACACACACACACACACACACACACCAAAATCCAAGCAGCTCTAGATGGATTGGTTTGCTTATTTTTTCATATAAATTACAAAATATCCTGGATTAAAAAGGATTTTGACAACGAGTACTGTGCCATGGCCTTTGCCATCTGGGGGTAGGTTGGGAGCCATGGTGGGAATGAGCTGTCAGTAGACATTACTGAGGCTAAATCATCTTTGGGGTGTCGTGAACAGGCCCACATGTTAATAATTAACACATGCGCTCCATTTGCCTGCGTCTGAGCAAGGCCATTGGATTATCTAAATAATCAGTAACAAAGTAACAACCATTTCCTCGCCCAGAGTCCTGCTGAGTTAGTTCCAAGGGTGGGAGGCGGCAGCCGAGGGCAGGCTCGGCCCCTGTCCTGCACGAGTCAGCGGCAGCAGCCTGCCAAGCACAGGTGCTATCCCTGGGTGGGGAGGCCGACCATTAGACACAGGCTATATTAACTGTAAGACTCAAATTGCTCTGACTTGTGCACTGACAGAGAAAGTGAGGTTAATTTTCTGTAAGTCCCACATTAAATAAATATCCTATTCTAAATAAAAATTGTATCCAGCTGTATAGCAAAGGCAACTCGGCACCAAACAGTCAACACACTGGGGACCAGTTCCAGGGTCCCTAAACAATGCCGTCGGCATGTCCGAGAGGGTGTAGTGTATCTAATATGTAAATATGCATTATATGACTGGGACTGGTTAAATCAAGATTCATGGAGAGAGAACTGAAAACCCAAAGGTATTAGCTTTCCCGTTAGAGAGTCTTCTAGAATCAACGGAGGAAGCTTGCTGACGGCTGACAACAAGGAGAAGTTCAAGTATTCTTTATTCAAAGTTGAAAAATGTACCATACTGCATTATTGCAAAAATTCACTGGTACAAAACACTTTGCAGCTGGTGAGAAGGCAATAAAAAGTTGATTTTTAAACTCATTACTATAAATTATTGTTACAGTACTTTGCAAATTCAAAATTTTCAAAATGCATTTTCTTTTCCTAAATTGCCCACAGTACTCGAGGTTCCTGAAGCTAAGGCAGCTGTTTCAGAGAGGAGAGAGGAGGAGGTAGCAGGTGTCAAGGAATTTCCATTTCTCTTTCGATGCCCACGTACTTCAGGGCATCCGCCTGGCTGTATCTGAAACAACACGGAAAAGGAAATGACCACGTATCCACCTGTGGTGAGAACACAGCCACGCCTGCCGCATTCGGGGCACACGAAAATGGCTAAGAAAAAAAGACCCCACCCTACCCCAGTCACAGCTGCACCCATGAAAGGACCTGGAGCCGTGAGGCATGCCTCTGTGTCACTGGTCGTGGAGTTGAGGAGTCGCTAGTTCTGAGGAGGACAAACCAGAGGCGTTCCTACAGGCCCGCCCAGCCCTCCCTGTGCCCCGGGACAGCGCCACATCGTGACGCTGGTCTAATACTGAGAAAGCAAAACAGTCAAAGAACCGGTCTGGAAAGAACTAGAACCCCAGTAAACAGGGCCGGAGAGCGGCCCCAGCTGCTTGTACCCTGGGGCAGAAAAACAACTGAGCAGCTTCCCCCTGACCAAGCACACCCACCGCAAGAGCAGGGAGTGACACTGCTGGCAAATAAAATATAAGCACCGATGGTTTAATTAATAAAGCACATTTCCAAGACAGTAGCGCCAACTCCCGCCAATGCTCACAGAAAGCAGTGACGGCCCAGCTCACCGCCCCCTCCTATGACAGACCAAGCAAGGAACTCAAGAGCAGCCTTTGTGCACAGCTCACAGCGCAGGTAGGAAAAGCCTTCAGTCACACTCGGAATGTACGTTAACCAACCTGTAGTCAAAAAACAGCTCTTCACCAGTCTGGATGGCTCTCTTAGCAAAGATGCCTATCCTGTGGTCGCCATTAACCATCATAACTGGAAGGAGAGACAACAGCGTCAGTGAGCAGACAGCATGGAGAGGGCCGGGGGGAGGCCGCGTGACTGGCCCCGAAGGGCTCGAGTCCCTTTTGCTGGACTGAATGGGGAATCCCAGCTTCGAGAAGTACCCACCTTTTGCATAGCAGTTTGGATTCACTGAATGATTCGCAAAACGGATTTTGTTACCCTTGCGAGTTGCATCTACCACAAAATCTAAAGAGGAAAGAACAATTACAATCCAGCATGTAATTTCAGTTACAGATACACACAAAGTTATGATGATGCTGGAAATACAACTGACTACAGTTCTTCGGGGCTTGATTTCAAAAGCAAGTAAGTCATTCAACTTCACTAGTAGGAGATGACATTTGGAAGAAAATGCTTTTGTTCTAAGTTAAAATTAATTCTTGGTAATTCAAGATGGCTTTCTGTCTCAAATGCTGTTAACTTATCCATTATATATTGCTGAGTAAGAACAGACATTTTGTAGCCAGACATGGTGGTGCATGCTTGTATTGTAATCCCAGTACTTGGGAGGCTGAAACAGGAGGACCGCAGTTTCAAAGCCAGCGGGCTAGAGGTAGTAGAATGCCTCTGGGTTCAACCCTCAGTACAAAAAAAAAAAAAAAAAAACCCACACATTCTCACATTTGAAGTTGTATGGTTTTTTCCTCCCATCCCTCCCAACCCATCCTTCCAGTCAAAAGCAGGGGATGGAAGCGGTGCATACAGGAACGCAGGGAAAGCAGCGGCAGCAGTGTGCAGTGCCCGGGTGGGGAGCAGAGGCAGCTTCCCACACCACACCCGGCCCAGCCATCTCCCCCTGAGCTCGGCTCTCCTGCCAGCCACCTCTGGACCGCTCCCTTCCTCTCCAAACCCGCAGCCACAGAGGGCTCCCAAACCAACTCGAAAGACCTGAGGCCTTCGAGCTCAGAAACACACCATTGTTCAAGTTGAACAGAAAGCTGCACATGTATTTATCGTACACTTTCCCTCTTCTGTCCGCTTCATCTTGAGAAATAATCTGAAAAGAAAGACACAGGAAGAAGTTGTCTTGGTAGGTGATCAAGCCCAGCATGTGTGAAGGCCCATCAAGAGAACTCTGAGAATATTCAACAGAGCCAGCCCGGCGTGGTGGCGCACGCTTGTAATCCCAGTCCCTGGGAGGCTGAGACCGGAGGATCCGGGTTTGAGGTCAGCCTCAGCTACTTAGTGAGGCCCTATTTCAAATAAAGAATAAAATAGGACTGTAGCTCAGAGGTAGAATGCCCCTGGGTTCAATCCCCAGTACTGGGGGGAAATAAATTCAACAAAGCAATAACAACAGCCAATTTCTCTTCTCCGCTGAGTGCGAACACTGAGAAATCAAAGAACAACCCTTTAAGGACTCTGAATCAGAGATATTTCCGTATTCAAGGTAATCATACTTGGAGAAAGTGATGAACAAATCTTAAACTGAGAGTGGTGGCTGTAATCCCAGTACTCGGGATGCTGAGACATGGAGATCACAGGTTTGCAGCCAGCCTCAGCAACTTAGGGTGGCCCTCACAGCAACTTAGTGAGACCCTGTTTCAAAATAATGAATAAAAAAGGATTGGGGGTGTAACTTGCAGGTTGAATGCCCCTGGGTTCAATCCCTCGTACCACCCAAAACAAGTCTTTTTGCTGAGTTAGAAATACACAATGTAAAGCCGGGCGTGGTGGCGCACGCTTGTAATCCCAGCATTCGGGAGGCTGAGACCAGAGGATCCGGGTTCGCAGCCAGCCTCAGCTAACTAGTGAGGCCCTCTGCAACTTAGTGAGACTCGGTTTCAAAATAAAGAATAAAAAATAGGGCTGGGGGTATAGCTCGGAGGTAGAATGCCCCTGAGTTCAACCCCCAGTGCCGCAAAAAAAAAAAAAAAAAAGAAATACACAATGTAGCCGGGCGTGGTGGCACACTTGTAATCCCAGCATTTGGGAGGCTGAGACCGGAGGATCCGGGTTCGCAGCCAGCCTCAGCTACCTAGTGAGGCACTCCACAACTTAGTGAGACTCGGTTTCAAAATAAAGAATAAAAAATAGGGCTGAGGGTGTAACTTGGAGGTAAAATGCCCCTGAGTTCAATCCCCATTACCGCAAAAAAAAAAAAGAAAGAAATACAAAATGTAGCTTCAACATAAATTAAAACTAGCCCTACATTCTTTCCTCCTAACCTTACAACTAAAAAGATAGGTTACTGATGGCAGTGTCTTTTCTAGGTCCTTGCCAACTCTGCTGCGGTAAGACAGACTAGACAGCAAAACTCCTGTTCCGCCCACCTTGTCCCCGACTGATAAAAACGAGACTGGAAGAGCAGCAACCCCGTCACTAAGCCAGCCAAACCCACAGGCATTATGAGTAAGTGCAAGCAGAAAGGCATCCCACGCTAGGTCATTTCTAAGCAAACCTCGTGGACTCACACCACTTGGACACACGCGATCAGTGTGCCTTACCTCTCCACAGTATTCTGAGATGAATTCATTTTTCTGTACAGGATCTTTGATAAAAATCCCCCAGCCTGCCACATCAGATGGTGCCAGCAATAAATGCTAGAGAATAAAGCACAATCACATAATCAAAAAGGAGAGCGAAGAAGGCTGGTGACAAAAAGCACGAACGAAAACCCTGTTCTCGTCAGAGAAAGAAACCAACACACAGGCAGATTCCTAAGTGTGAAAGCTGCCGGGCATGGTGGCGTGGTGGCGCACACTTGTAATCCCAGTACTTGGGAGGCTGAGATAGGAGGATCGCAGGTTCCCGGCCAGCCTCCGCTACTTAGTGAGGCCCTCTGCAACTTAGTGAGACCCTGTTTCAAAAATGAAGAATTTAAAACAGGGCTGGAAGGTAGAATGCCCCTGGGTTCAATCCGCAGTACCGCAATAAATTAATAAGTAAATAAGAAAGACGAGTATGTGCTGTCTTGAAACACACTTGAATGCGGAAGGTCCCGCTGGCCGCTGCAGCCACTGGAGGCACTGCTGCAGTCCCACCCCCCTTTCAGTTCTTGACTCCTCTGAGCAATGCATTTCAAATTGAATTGAATATGAAAACACCAAGCACGCTCCTCCTCAGGCGCCTTTGGCAGCACTGAACTCACTGGCCCTGAACACTGCACTCACTGGCGTTCCTCCGGAGGCCTGCCCCGCCCCCCTGGAGGTGCCATTCCTCACAATGCCACCGTGAGAAGCTACATTCAGCTTTTAGAGAAGAATGCCAAGGTGGCCACCGCTGTCGATTCCAAGATTAAGGATTCAGTTCCAAACACGCGAACGTCGCGTCACGACACATTCAGAACCTTCCTGTGGCCTTTAAAAAGGCTCCCTGATCAGCTGAGCTTCTTTTTTGTGTGGTACTGGGGGTTGAGCCCAGGGGCATTCTATCTCCGAGCTACACCTGCAGTCCTTTTTTTATTCTTTTTTTGAAACCAGGTCTCACTAAGTTGGGGCAGGTCTCACTAAGTAGCTGACGCTGGCCTCGAACCCTGATCCTCCAGTCTCAGCCTCCCATATGCTTGGAATTACAAGTGTGTGCCACCACGTCCGGCTTCAGCAAAGCTTCTGAGCTATTCCTATTCTGGTCCATCCTACATTCACCTGTCAGGTGGATTTCCCAAATACCCTCCTGATAAGAATCAAAAGTAGCTCAATTTGCTAAGCAAATAAAACCCAGTGGGTAAAAAGTGTCTATGTAGTTTTCTGTTTTGAGTTACAGGATGTCAACAAAGAGGACATGTCCCGTGAACAGTATCACTCACATTCTGAACAAACTGAGGAAGAAGCATATCTTACAATGGCAAGTATGAGGGGCAGCTTATAAGATTTTTAAGTCTGAATGGATGTCCACGGGAGAATGCGCCCGCATCGCTGTGATCTCTCCTGTGGACCTAATAGGTATGCAGCCACCTAGAGAAAACGCTCCAGGCTCCTAGAAGGGAGATCACCCTGCATGGCTAATCCAGACCAGACCTATGCTGGTCAAAGACACAGAGAGAAAATTAAGAAGAATGTTTTGTCCAGGGCAGGATTTCCAAAAGAAGAGTCTGTTAATAGTGGTGTGATCTCAATCATGTTATGAATGGTTCAACCACCTGAGATATACACACACCACACACAAAAGAGCAGGCAAGAAGGGTGCAGTGACTAACAGCAGGGGGTCGAGCCAGTACACCCAGGCTCCTGCTCCGCTTACAAATCTTGTAATACTGGCTTTCCTTACCTGTGAAAGGAGGGTTAACGACTATTCCTACCTCACAGGATTTATGAGGATTAATTAATACATCACACACTTCAACAGTGCTCACTATATATTAAATCCCTAATAAATGTTAGCTACTATGCCATTAAAAGGATTAACTGAAAAAAGAACCTATCATTTGCCTTAAGAGATTAGGATATGAGCTGAGTGTGGTGATACATGCCTGTAATCCCAACAGTTGGGAGGCTGAAACAGGAGGATTGTACACGAGGCCTGCTGCAGCAATTTAAAAAGACCCTCAACAACTTAGCGAGATCCTGTTTCAAAATAAAAAATAAAAATAAAAAAAGGGGGGACTGGGGTGTAACTTCGATTAAATCCCCAGTACCAAGAAAAGAAATAATTAGGATACTGAATTTCCCCAGTACTATATGTTGTTAGTTTTTTGCTCAGTGATTGGCTGTCACATTTAAAATCCCTTACATGCAATTCCCAAGCTTCAAATACATAATTCCTGGCTGGGCTGTTTTCAAAGTTATTAAGGAAACAGGAGTTAAGTCTACAAAAACTTGTCATGGTAAATTTCACCTTTTATTCTGCACCAAAAGGAAGCTAAAAATAGAAATCATCACTTATTTGCATTAAGGAGACAAAATTTCTTGTTCTGTTAACTAAACCTAAAAAGAAATTAAACTAAAAAAATACCTCATTTACTTCTGCTGCCCCCAGCTAGCTGGTCTAAAGTATCCTGATGCCATTAAATAGTCAACCAAAATGGATCTTCCAAATGTGACTATTACTTACCTTTTTGGAGCCCCGCTGGATACTACAGTTTTTGCAGGACACGTTTTTACTGTCCCAATGATCAGCAGCTCCACAGGTGAGACAGAGGTCAGGGTCACATTCTCGGACAGCCAGGTAGCACGGGCACTGCTTGGTGTTGCACTGGGCTTTGCAGCGGCAGCCAGGAAAGCGGTTCTGACCTTCAGAGAAAACAGTCACCATCGTCACCACCACCACTCACCGCTGTCACTGTATCTGCACAGAGGCACCTGGGTGGCTCACGAAGCCCTGACAGCCACTTATTACCCATTGTACAGAGGAGGAGATGAAGCAAAAGCCACAGTGAAGCCACCTGCACTGACAAAGGTCATCGCTGAGTTCTTCCTTCCCATTTTCACTTACTTTCTTCACTTCCCAGTTATTAAATGGTATATGAATTTAAAGTTCTAAGGCGTATAAAATAGGTGTGAGGGGAAGCTTAGCCTAAAGAGTATCCATGGCCCTTAACAACTCTAACATCCTGCAGTTCTGAGCTCTTCCCTAGTAGCCAAGCTTCACGTGCAGCTTCAGGACCCTCACGCTGCTCTCCACTCTGAAGATCAACACCCTCCTAACTCTGACAATTTCTGGTGCTCCAAAATGTCTGGGTAGCTACTTCTAAATTCCCCTTACATTCTGTGCCAGTTTTACTATGGCTTAATTTAAACGATCAAAGAAAAAAAACAGAAAAATCAAGTCCTTTAATACAATTCTGCCTAACTGGCATGCACGCATACACACACACAAACACACACATTACCCAGGAGACTGGACACTAGCAAAGTGCAGTTATAGGCTCAAGAAGTATTTGTAGAATAAATGGATTTCCTAATGTAAGCACAAGTAAGCAATAAGGGAGCGCTCCCATGTCCGTATGTTTTGGTTTAAATCACTCAATTACTGACCAAAGGCCTATTCAGTTCTCATGCAATTGCATCAAAGCAACAAATACTTACACTCTGAACTACATTGACAAAACTTTTCACAAAAATTTTGTGCTATCACACAAGGGCACGAACTGTCACAAGGCTGCCGTGGATGGTCACAGGGTTGATAGTTGTAAACATGGTTAGAGGAGCCGTCTGAGTAAAGATAACAGCACGCAGCCAATGAATCCAGGGAGATGGGAAATGGTCATCACAATTAACAAGAGCACATTCTTCCCCGCTACCTCTGGAGCTGCCTTTGCTCTTACTTACAGTGCTGAGCACAGTCTCGTCTGGCAAACGTAAGCTTCGCCTCCCACCCGCCAAGCGCCACAGGGCTCGGCCCCACGGCTCAGCCCACTTCCAAATGCTTCTCCTCAGTGCTGCTCACTGACTCACTCCATCCAATCAGCGTTCACGTTCCAGAAGAGCTGACTGGAGATTCATTAACAGACATCTTCCATTTAAATCAGTTTGATGTACAGAAGTCAATTGAATCAGAATAACCCAAACTCCAATCCAGTTACTATTCTAATACAAATGAGAACAAGGTAGGCATTTTTAAGCTAATAATGAAGTTAAAAGGAAAGATGCTAACCCTTTTTCAGCTGTATCTTTCTGCAGTGCGCAGCCCACAACCTGCAAAAACAGAAAAAATAAAACAAACTTCTGTGTGGAGTTGATAATACAGTCACAGCAACAAATTCAGCGAAGGGCTGCTTAACGGAATCTATCTGTGCCATTAAGACAGTGTTATAAAGCCGACAAGAGTCACGTGCTACCAGCTTGCGCGTGTCCTCAGCGCGGCGGCTCAGCACAGCGAGCTCACTCGAGTGCTGCAGCAGGGACACTCCCCACCCGCCTGCTCGCGCGTGCCTGGCCGGGAGCAGCATGTGCCTGCCCGCTGGCTTGTTCTGAGACACATTATATGGACACTGATGTTTCTCTAATCTTAGGCATCACTAACCATCCAATTGTGCCACATAGAAAATTAACCAAAAATTCAGAAATATCTATTAACGCCTAAACTCTCATGGGAAAAATTTAACTTAAGTTCTAAATTACTTATTAAAGAAATGTAACAAAATGTAGCCTGAGCCTGTACACAATTTCTGAAGCATAATCTAATTGTTCCCTTACCAACCCAACTATGCTTATCGTTTTTAAAAAGTGGGTTGGAGGAAGAGATTTTCCTGGCTCTGTATTTATAAACCAAATGAGCCTAGACACATTCACCGTCTACCATTTACCACTAGGCTTTGTGAAGGGCAACAGACACGTGCAACTGGAGAAGGGCAATTCTTCCCATGCCAAGACTGGGGCCTGGGGCCTGAACCCAGGGCCAGGCTACATCCCCAGATCTTTTCATTTTCTTTTGAGAAAGGGACTTACAAAGTTGTATAGGCTAACCTCAAACTTAGACTCCTGCCTTAGCCTCAGAGTAGCTGAAATTACAGGCATGCACGACTATGTCTAGCTGAGGCTGACTACACATACGTGTGTGTGTGTGTGTGTGTGTGTGTGTGTGTGTGTGTGTGTGTCTAACTGGGGATTGAACCCAGGGGCATTCTAACTCTGAGCTACACCCCCCAGCCCTATTTTTTATTCTTTATTTTGAAAAAGGGTCTAAGTTGCAGAGGGTCTCACTAAGTAGCTGAGGCTCATGAACCTGCGATCCTCCTGACTCAGCCTCCCAAGTACTGGGATTGCAAGCATGCGCCACCATGCCCGGTCACAGATCTATCTTTGATGGCAGTTCAAGGTTTTTGTAAACAGGTCAAGTGAAAACAATTTTTGCCCCCGTGAGGTACCCTGCCTGCAGCACCCACCTGTGACTCTACTGCTGACTTACCGGTGTTTCCTTTTCTTCTTTCTTGGGGGAGTGTCAACATCCTCGGCAGGAGCAGGCGCTATGATACTGGACTCTTTGACTCTAAATTCATACACCTGACAAGAGACACAGGCACAGGATCACGAGGACAGTCTGCTTTGAGGGAATCACTCTCTGCTTGTATATACCAGAAAAATATCTGCGCACTCCTGCGATACTGCTGGGTGTGCAGCAGGAGTACAGCAGAAATCACTGCCCCTCCCCGACAGGAAAGTGGCTGATGGTATATTCTGGTCAAGAGGATGATGTCAAGTTTAAATTCTTACTAGCCTTTTAGATCCACTTTATCTAACCCTAAATATCTAATGTGGGGAAATTCTGTGACAAAACTGAAGAATAATCTTCATACAGTTCCCTCTTGGAGAGAAAAAATGAAGTTCTTTTCAGAAGATAAACCAGAACTGAATAACCAAGAATTTTCTTATGGTTGTACAATGAGAACATATTATCCCTGGTTTTGAAGCTCTTGGAGCAAGACATTTGCCAGATGCGCTCACCTGTCGACATGTTTTGGTCCCGATGAGCCTAGCAATGGCGCAGAAGTTGTCGTAGTAGGTGCCGATGAGGACTCTGAACATGGAGGCTTCGGCACCGCTCCACTCCACATTCTCAGGAGGCTCAATATTTGGCTTCATCTTTATCGGTGTTTGACACCGAGAATTTGCTTCTACAAATCAAATGTAAGCTCTGGTCAAGAAATGTTGATTCGAAATATTCACTACACTCCATCATGCATTTATTAAGAAGCAAAATTCAGGGCATGCTTAGGAAAACAGGAAGAAGTTAATCACATTTTAGAGTAAACTCAGCCTAGACATAATACCCACAGTAAGACTCTCCCTCCCCCCAGAAACCACCATGAAGTTGGACTTCCTCTAACACAACCTCCTAAAATTAACGCAAATGTAATCAGACTATTATTATTCATGGTGTGATCCAGAGTTGAAAAGATGCTAAAATTCAATCAGTAAAAATCTAACTCATTAAAAGTTCTAGTTTTCTCTCTAACCCAAACTCACAGGACATCAAGAACATTAAGCCAAATGTTCTAAATTTCATGCTGCCCTGCCTGAGAAAGATGGAGAAAGGAAAATGAGCATGAGAATAAACATGAACCTTCCAGTAACCAGACAGGCACCCTCACAGGAGGGGAGGGAGAGAGCTGTAACAGTACGGTAACAGTAACGATTCACTAGCATTCCTGAGAGAGCTCATTATGCTGAAAAGTAACCAACTCAGAAAAGAGCTGAATGCATTACACATCCTTAATCTTCACAAGATGAAACTTAAAAAGCAATAGCAAAACCCAGATACCAGATGTGCCATTACCAGAGGAGCTGGAAGTTTCATCTTTTTTCTCTTCTTCTTCTTTATCATTGTTCTCCCCCCCAGTCTCAGTGCCTGCTTCTCTGTCACTGTCCGTGTCCTTCGACTCCAGCACGTTGATGGTGGGGGTGCTGGGTCTGCTGCTGTTGTTAGGAAGTCGCCCTCTTCTGCGGCCCCCCGGGCGCTTGGGTGGGGTCTTTATCCGCTCAGCGGTGAGGGCAGCAGCAAACTCTTTTGCTCCTTCCTATAAAATGAAAAATGTAGACATCAGGGTAAAGCTCTAAAACTCATTTTAGTGGAAAGAAAAAGGAGGCATTGTATAAAGCAAGTTAGTTAAGAAATTGATCATAATATCCATTCATCACAAGTAATCATTTGCATATCTAAATACACTCACTGCTTTCCATGATTTGAAAATTTTCAGAAAGATAAATATGGGTTCAATATATTGCTATAGTAGTATAAAATCAGGCAAAACAGTTCTACATGATGCTTCTGCAAACTGTATTAACTGATTAAGTAAACCTTAAATTGGTTAAGCTTATTCTATTAGTTAACTCAGTAACTCAAAATACAAATTACTAACTATCAACAGTTAGCTCTCTCTAGATACACACACAGTCTATTTAAAAGTAATCTTTACCAAAAGAATGATACGCCTAATGCTCATCAAGTCAGATTTCCCATTTCAGGGCTTAAGTCAATGCCTACCTCTTTACATATTATGTGAGTACATTCAAGAATATTCAACACATAAACATGCATGACTCTGTTTTTTTCTGTGAAGGATGCAGAGCCACAGGAAGACATGAAAAGAACTTCAGGAACAACACTACAGGGCTATATTTTGCATTCGTAAGTACAATTATCTAGTCCCAGAAAGTATAAAACAATGGTAAGAGCATGGTATAGAGAGACCACAGAAATATTTTAGATGATCCAAATAAGTTCTGCCTTATAAAGCATATTATAAAATAGTGCTACGGAATTCCGTTTTTTTTGTTTTGTTTGTTTTTGTGGAAATACAAGGGATAAGTTTGAGAGTAGCCAACAGTTTTATACTTCATTCTACAAAAACCAAATTGCTTAAAAATAGGATACCTTCTGCAGATGCCATTCAATGAATCTTCTGTCCAAAATCCAACAGGCAATATATACCCATTTAGTTCCTAGGTAGGAGTGGCTTGGTTCAAAGAGGGGAAAGGGTAAAAATAAGTACCCGTAAAAACAACTTTTCTACCTCACATTTTCCTAACCCCTTACCTTTTCTCCATCACTTAAAAACACCTGCAGGATCTACACAGTTTCAACTACAGAGGGCCTAAAGCTCACGAGA
Source organism: Graphiurus murinus (assembly GCA_004027655.1). Taxonomy (NCBI): domain Eukaryota; kingdom Metazoa; phylum Chordata; class Mammalia; order Rodentia; family Gliridae; genus Graphiurus; species Graphiurus murinus. Next base: position 50,804 of record PVLC010006437.1, read on the forward strand.
GGGATATGGCTCCGAGAAAGGCTTAGGAGCTACAGCACACGCCTGCTGACCTGGTCTCTAAGTAGGCTGTCTGTACCTCACACTCTCATAAACTTGTGATGGAGTGAGAGTCCTTAATCCTAAAGACCTTGAAATATGGCTGAAGAGATAAGAGATAAACACAGAAATATACAAGATTAATGGAGGACTAAACTGTGCAGAATATAAGCTAAGGAAACCTGGGTGAGTGAGAAAACTACCTGTCATGTAGCCACAGAAGTAGGATACACACACTGTCAGCACTGGCTTCATCACCTCCACCAAGTCCACAAAGAAGACTGCTCAGACCCCTCTGCAGTAACAAAGCAGGGAAGCTTACCAGATGCTGGTAACACTGGGGTCCACAAGGCTTGTTGTCCAGAGCCGTTTCTGTGTTCTTCCGCTTATAAGTGTTGGGTGTTGCATGAAAAGCTACAAAATAAACACAAAAGATCTGAATATACTTATAAAAGATTTACTTTTTCATTTTCCCAGCTCTACGGGAAAAAGCAATTAACAGATTATGATCTTGCCAACTATCACGAAGTGCTCTCCATCTAACCCCAAAGCAAGGAGGAAGCATAGCCAACCCTGGAATGACTGATCTCTTATTTTCTCCTTGCAAGTATAAGTCATGTACATAAACTATAAACCATGACTAGAAGCATAAGTTGTTAGCAGGAGAAATTATAAAATAAAATTGGCTTTTTTTTCCATTTTGTGGTAAATGATGATTGAACCCCAGGGACATTCTACCTCTAAGCTACACCTCCAGTGTGACTTTGTTTGTTTATTTTCTTTTTTGCGGTACTGGGGATTGAACTCGGGCATTCTACCTCCGAGCTATACCCCCAGCCCTATTTTTTCTTTATTTTTGAAACCAAGTCTCACTAAGTTGCGGAGTGCCTCATTGGTAGCTGAGGCTGGCTGCGAACCCGGATCCTCTGGTCTCAGCCTCCCGAATGCTGGGATTACAAGCGTGTGCCACCACACCTGGCTTGACTTTATTTTTTAATTTGAAATGGTCTCACTAAGTTACCAAGGCTGGTGAATTTCCTATGTTTAATCAAGAGAATTTGGACATTTACAATTTCTTGATTTCTAAGGAAAGATCAACAATCAATTTGTTAAATGGTGAACAGAATGAAATACCACCCACTAAAAACTCATTTTTAAAGATAAAAAGGACAGCTTCAGAGTACTGACATTCAGATCCTCTGAAATTGATGCAGACCTCTCTTCAGGAAATACAATGGTCAGATAAAACAGGTTTTAGAAAGATAGAGTGGCTGGGCATGGTGGTGCACACCTGTAATTCCAATAGAGGCTGAGACAGGAGGATCACTGGTTGTGGCCAGCCTCAGCAATTTAGACCCTGTTTTAAAATAAAAAACAAAAGTCGGGCCGGGCATGGTGGCGCATGCTTGTAATCCCAGCATTCGGGAGGCTGAGACCGGAGGATCCAGGTTCGCGGCCAGCCTCAGCTATCTAGCGAGGCACTCCGCAACTTAGTGAGACCCGGTTTCAAAATAAAGTAAAAAAAAAAATAGGGCTGGGGGTATAGCTCGGAGGTAGAATGCCCCTGAGTTCAATCCCCAGAACCGCAAAAAAAAAAAAAAAACAAAAGCCGGGCGTGGTGACGCATGCTTGTAATCCCAGCATTTGGGAGGCTGAGACCAGAGGATCTGGGTTCGTGGCCAGCCTCAGCTACCTAGTGAGGCACTCTGCAACTTAGTGAGACTCGGTTTCAAAATAAAGAATAAAAACTAGGGCTGGGGGTGTAGCTTGGAGGTAGAATGCCCCTGAGTTCAATCCCCAGTACCGCAAAAAATAAAATAAAAAACAAAAACTGAGCTGGGAGTGTAGCTCAGATAGAATGCCCCCGGGTACAATCCCCAGTACTATAAAAAAGTATAGTTTTGAAAGTTAAAATTCCCAAATAATGTGACAGCAGGAAGATTCAAATGCTGGTACACAGATATGTGAAAGCAGTGTGCACACACAGGTACAAACTTCACAGAATCTCACAACAAACTGTGCTTCCTCCCGTACAAAGGCAAAAGTTTGAAATGGCTTGGTTACACACACAAAATGAAAATTATTTTAATCTGGATAAAAACAAGTGAAAACTTAACCATATGGTCCAGAAAACTTAAAGAGGAAATAAAGACAGGCTGATGAGCCGGGAATGGTAGCAAATACCTGTAATCCTAGTACTGAAGAAGCTGAGACAGGAGGATCAGAGGATTGCGGGTTCCAGGTCAGCCTACACAAATTATAGCTAGGCCCTCTGCAACTTAGTAAGACCCTGTTTCAAAATAAACTAAAAATAGGGCAGGGGGGTATAGCTCTAAGGTAGAAGGCCCCTAGGTTCAATCCCCAGTACCTAATCATCCCAAAAAAGGACAGACTGATGAGGGAAGGAAAGTAAAAATAGAAAGAGGACAAAGTTTGTTATGCCACCAGCCAACCAGTGCTACGGATCAAACCCAGGGCCTCACACATGCCAGGCAAGGGTTCTACCACTGAGCTAGAGCCCAGCACCCAAGGAATGTTGTTTTGTTTGTTTGTTTGTTTGTGTTTGTTCGTTTTTGGTGTCGGGGGTTGAACCCAGGGGCATTCTACCTCCAAGCTACACTCCCAAGCCTATTTTATTTTTATTTTAAACCAGGGACTCACTAGGTTAATGAGAGTCTCACAAGTTGCTGAATCGTCCTGGTTCAGCTACACCCAGCTCTAAGGTATATTTTCAAAGTAGAAGTCAAGGCTCAAATTCTGTTTCAAGAACATGAGTTTCTTCCAGAGTGAAGGCCTATTATATCGCTAATTGGGCAGTGGATTGCATCTTGGCCAGCTAAAGACCAACAATACAAAGACTGAGTATATAGAAGATTAAGACACTATCAGGAGAATCACATCAATCTAAAAACTAAGCTCTTCATTAGGTAGAGCTAGCAGGACTTAATTTAAAAACACACTAGTGGTAAAGACACCCGCCCCGTACTGGGGATTGAACTCAGGGGTATTCAACCTCCGACCTATACCTCCAGTCCTATTTTTTATTCTTTATTTTGAAACAGGGTCTCACTAAGTTGTGGGGTGCCTCACTAAGTAGTTGAGGCTGGTTGTGAACCAGGATCCTCTGGTCTCAGCCTCCCAAATGCTGGGATTACAAGCGTGCGCCACCACGCCCGGCTTTAGTAGTAAAGATTTGTTTTGTTTGGATGCTTCTTCTAGTACGTCCTGTATTCACAAATGGATCTTGTCCTAATTCAGTGAAAAGGCACAGGTATAGATATACACATGTGCACACATGAGGAGAGGAGCCTCTACTCTTCCAGAGCTAGAAGACCTCTCCATCAGGAAAAGAAAACAGAACTCACAGTGATAGCGGAGAGGTTCTTAAATAAAAGTGTGTCATTTTCATTTCACACTGCAGTTAGCTAAACCTAGAAAGGGAACTGTTCTTATGACTAGATTTCCCTCAGCAAACTTTCAAACTTTAATTCTATTTTGTTATTTCAAACAAATAGCAAAACTATTTGTATAGAGAATTCCCTCTTCTGAAAATGTCTCAATTGGTTTTAGATTGCTAGAAGACTAAACATAATCCTTTCAAATAGGCATCTTAATATTCAGAATAGGTTATCAAAATGTATTTCAGCCAGGCGTGGTGTCGCACACTTGTAATCTCAGTACTTGGGAGGCTGAGACAGGAGGATCCCAGGTTCAGTCAGTCTCAGCTACCTAGTGAGGCATTCCGCAACTTAGTGAGACTCGGTTTCAAAATAAAGAATAAAAAATAGGGCTGGGAGTGTAGCTCGGAGGTAGAATGTCCCTGAGTTCAATCCCCAGTACAATTAAAAAAAAAAAAAAAAAAAAAAAGCCGGGCGTGGTGGCGCACGCTTGTAATCCCAGCATTTGGGAGGCTGAGACCGGAGGATCCGGGTTCGCGGCCAGCCTCAGCTACCTAGTGAGGCACTCCGCAACTTAGTGAGACCCGGTTTCAAAATAAGGAATAAAAAATAGGGCTGGGGGTATAGCTCGGAGGTAGAATGCCCCGGAGTTCAACCCCCAATACCGCAAAAAAAAAAAAAAAAAACCAGAGTAAAATAGGGCTGAAGGTATAGCTCCAAGGTAGAATGCCCCTAGGCTCAACCCATAGTAAAACACACACACACAAATAAATGTATTTTAAACTAATTGTAATATGGGAAAAATTATATAAAATTGTCCAATCAGAATTTGTGTATGTGTGGCACAGGAGACCTCTTTCTACCAAAAGTCTTTGACCAAGAAGTCAGTCAGCTGAGACAGGAGGATCCGGGTTCAAGGCCAGCCTCAGCTACCTAGTGAGGCACTCCACAACTTAGTGAGACCCGATTTCAAAATAAAGAATAAAAAATAGGGCTGAGGGTATAGCTCGGAGGTAGAATGCCCCTGAGTTCAATCCCCAGTACCGCAAAATTAATTAATTAATTAATTAATTAATTAATTTTTAAATATGTGCCTAAAAGGTAGCTGAGCTGGGCATGGTGACACATGCATGTATATCCAATACTTGGGAAACAAAGACAGGCAGATCGCAGATTTAACAAGAGCACATTTCAAAATAATATAAAAAAATAAAAAGGTTTGGGGGTGTACCTTGGAGATACAATGCCTGTCCCGAGCTCAATGCCCAGTATCTGCCCCTCCCAAAGTAGCTGATGCTGTGTAAAATTGCTTTCCCCTGATACCTAATGGCCCGGTTTTTTTTGTTTTTTGTTTTGTTTTTTGCAGGGGTGGCTTTCCCATACCTACCTCTTAAAGACTTTCACCCCCTTAATATCAAATGGTACTTTTTCTTCTGGTATGGGGGATTGAATCCAGGACCTTGCACATACTAGGCAAACACTCTACCACTAAGCTATGTCCACAGCCCTTTTTTCAAGTTGTGTTTTTGTTTGTTTTTTCGGTACTGGGGATTGAACTCAGGGACATTCTACCTCTGAGCTATACCCTCAGCCCTATCTTTTACTCTTTATTTTGAAACCGAGTCTCACTAAGTTGCGGAGTGCCTCACTAGGTAGCTGAGGCTGGCCGTGAACCCGGATCCTCCGGTCTCAGCCTCCAGTTGTGTTTTAAGACATGCTGAGGTGCCAAGGCTGACCAGGAACTTTTGATCCTCCTGCCTCAGGCCTCCTGAGTGGCTGGGATTATAGGTATGCACTACCATGCCACCAGCTCCAATGGTACTACTACTTATTAAGTTTGCCCAAGCAGCTATATCTATCTCACCTCCCTTTAATTTTTGCTCTAATTATATTCACTGCGCTCGTAATTTGTTGGATGACATGTATATTGGTCTTGAAATGTTATGTTTTTGCTCATAATTTGTTGGATGATGTGTATATTGGTCTTGAAATGTTATGTTTTTGTGTGTGTGGCATTTTCGTGACTTAATTATCTTTAATTAGTAAAATTTGACAAAGATTTTTAGAATTATCTTTATCTTCTTGCTGTCATTGACTGTATTCCTTATCTA
>PVLC010006438.1:0-69379 GCA_004027655.1 Graphiurus murinus
TAAAAAAAAAAAAAAAAAAAAAAAAAAAAAAAGAAACATGATAGCAGGTGCCCAGCACAGTGATGCACACCTATAATGCCAGTACTTGAGAGGCTAAGACAAAAGGATTTTAGGTTCAAAGCCAGCCAGCTTTAGAAATTTAGCAAGATCCTGTCTCAAAATAAAAAATAATAAAAAAGGCTGGGGACGTAGCTCAGAGGTAGAATGACCCTGGGTTCAATCGGAAGGCAGGCAGGCAGGCAGGCAGGCAGGCAGGCAAAAATACTCCCCTATCAATCATTGCATCATTGGGAGCCACCAACCAACATCTTTTTTTTTCTTTTTGTACTGGGGATTGAACCGAGGAGCATTCTACCTCTGAGCTACACAACCCCAGGCCTTTTTAGTTTTGAAATAGGATCTTGCTACACACTTCTGAGAGGCTTGGTATGTTGCTGAGGCTAACCTGGAACCTGCGATCCTCCTGTCTGTTTGCCAAGCACTGAGATTACAGACATGTACTACCACACCTGGCCTCATCTGTATTTTCTGAGATGAACATTTGGTACGTCATGCAGAAAATCAATGAATAAATGATTTTTGAAAAAAGAAATATCTGTGAAAGCAAAATTGACCAAGGTAATTGAAAACATTTCTATTGGTTGAGATTATCATACATAATCTTAGGGCAAGTACAATTTGGAATAGGCCTCTAGCTTTCCAATCTGCCTGTACAACAAGAACCACTACAGAAGTGTTTCTTTGTTCTCCATCTACCTATCCCCAGAAACATCAAATCCACAACACACAGCTATAAAGACTGAAAAGGAACTAAAAATATAACATATTAAATAGCCAAAACTGCATGTTTAAACTGCCACTGTTAACCTTCTGGTGTCTGTCCTTCAACTTTTTCCCCTGTGACTTTGAACAAAAAGTTAATGTGTGCCTCCTTTTTTTAGACAGGCTTCATATTCTTTTTCTTGCTTCATTGCATTTGGTTATTATACCTATGATTATTTAAATCAAGTATCTAATTTAAACAATCATGTTGAGCGCCTGCCTGTATTAACTTGAGGGTCAAGGTCTTGGCAGTCAATTGTGATAATCATGAGAGTATTGTTCACTATTTTTGTTGTTGTTTTGCTTTGTTTTTGTTTGTTTTTTGCTTCTCCTAAAATGCAAGATTTAAGCATCTGAAGCTACTGCTTTCTGGTACAGCATTTATAAAACTGGCAGCATTTACAGAAACACTAAACTATCTAAACAACTTGGCTCTTCCATAAAGTGAGGCACTTTTCTTCCAGTGTAACTGCAATAATGCTGTATCGCTATTGCTAATCTATCTGACCCCATCGCTGTAGCAGCTTCAACTGCCATCCAGTCCCTTCCATGGCTGCAGTTGTGCCCCTATCAGAACTAAGGATGGCAAACCATCACGCCAACAGAAAAGGCCTTACATCTCTAGATGTTTCCAAGTGTACACAGGCTAAAACACATGCGTCTACTCTGATAAACTCAACACTGCTATCACTTTCCCAAGGATTCAAGGAACTAGAACATATTCCGTAATAATTTTTTAAATCACAAATTACATTTAAACTTAATTCCATTTTTTCTACTAGGTTTCCACCTAAAATTCTACTATCCTAATTCAACAATGTAGCTCATTCTCAGATGTGCTAGTTTATTTCAGATTACTATTCCAATTTAGCCCAAGTTCCTTATTAAAAGAGTAAGAATGCAAGATTAGAAGAATTTTTCTCTAATACTTTATAAAGGTTCTAGAATAATGGCAGAGAAGTTTCCTGGGTTTTTTTTGTTGTTTTGTTTTTTTGTTTGTTTTTGTTTTGTGTGTGTGTGTGTGTGTGTGTGTGGTACTGGGATTGAACCCAGGGGCACTCTACCTCTGAGCTAAATCCCTAACCCTATTTTATTACTTTATTTTGAAACAGGAGCTAAGTTGCAGAGGGCCTCAAAAAGTTCCTGAGTCTGGCTGCAAACCTGCGATGCTTCTGTCTTAGCCTCCCAAGTACTGGGATTATGAGCATGCGCCACAACTCCCAGGTATATCTATTTAACTCTGTAAAAAAGCATGCTCTCTACAAGATAAAATCATACTAGTGCCAATAAGAAGCAAACAGCAAATTCTGAGTAGAAAAGATATTCCAGAAAATCTATATTTCATTTAAAACCAAAAGAAGGGAAAGGCAGGCTGGAGGAAGAGAAAAAGAGACAGGAAGGGAAAAGAGGGTGCTTAAACGAACCATGGAGCCAGGCAAAGCAAGGAAGTTCCCTCAATAACACTGGGCCCCCAGTGTTCAGTAGGCTTCAGGGAGAAGAGAGCCTTTTAGAAACACTAACCCTTACTTAGCACTGGTCTCCAAGGATCATCCCATCTCATCCTCCAGTAGGTGCCTTTTCTATCTTCTGCCAATATAGGGGAAAATAATACCCACAGGCCAAAGAAAACCTGAGAGGAAGGCTCATCAGAACTTGGCGTTGAAGCTCTGGAACTTCCTCGTAGTGCCCAGGGCTGGGAAAAGGGACTCACTCTCAGCCCTGTCACTCATGTCACCTGCTCTCAAAAGGCTCCAGATGTCCCCAAGATCACAAATCCTCTGCAAAGAGCTGCTCCCATTAAGGTGAGACAATGGGCTGGCCCCTTTCCCTGGTGTAGGGATGGCACTCAAGTTAGTGGGTCCTCAACAACAGAAAGTAGTGAAACCAACATGAATCTATTATGCAGTCCTTGGGCCATGATTTCATTAATCAAGAATCCCATGTGAAGCAGATGGGAATCAACTACAATACATCCTGGCAACAAGGACCCAACACTCAACGTTGAGGAGCAAGTAAGGCATCATACATGAAGAGCACTGCACAGTGCCTGGCTGAGACTCAACCTACAGAAGCAATTGTGAGGCATATCCACAGTAGATTCTACTCAAATTACAGAATCCCCAGGCCTACGAGTCTAAATTGCCAGCATATGTTCCTTTTTATGAAAACAGTGACATTCTGCTTCCATAACAATTCCTAACTCAGCCATTTGTTCACTTGTTTTATATCAAATTGCAGGACCCCACCCAGACATTGTTATGGAGGTATACATGTTCAATGAAGACAGGAAGAGAGAAAAGAATTCTTTCACTCACTCACTCACTCACATCTCTACCAATATATACTGATGCTTTAACAGTTTAAGTTATGAATATACTTTTGTGTGTGTGTGGTACTATGGATACAGGGGCATTCTACCTCCAAGCTATGCCTCCAGCTCTATTTTATTCTTTGTATTTTTAAACAGGGTCTCACTAAGTTGCGGAGGGCCTCACAAGTTGCTGAGGCCTGACCCTGAACCTGTGATCCTCCTGTCTCAGCCTCCCAAGTACTGGGATTACAAGCATGCACCACCATGCCTGGCTATATTTCATTTCTTAAGTCTGTAAAACCCTATAGATTTTGTTTCTCTAGTCAACTGTTTCCGCTTAATTTTAATTAAACATACTGGGGTTCACATTAGTGGTTTTTAATTTTTGGGGAAAAGAGACATTGGGATCCCTTTGAGAATCAGGTAACATCAATGAGCCCTCTGCCCAGATAGTCACCAAAAAACATAAACACATTTGGGAGACGTGGGGGACTCAGGGGTTTCCTGCAAAGAGTCAGACTGTAAGTCTGTACAAGTGCTGTGTGTTCACAGAAGCACACTCATGTGACTGATTGATCCCTGACAGAAGATGCCACATGAAAAATCACTGACAGCTGCTTCCCTAAAACTGGTATTGTCAACTTGATTAGTAACTTCTCCTAAGAAAAATGGTTCTTTCATATTTTCAGTTTTTTCTTGATTTCACATTGAGAAAGACCGAAAACAAATCTATCCTAAACAGCCCTGCAACTGCTCCCACCATTACTTTCAAGGCCATTTGATAATATTTAAGAAAATATATCCAAAATGTCATCTGTATAAACTTTGGTTATAATACTACAGTAGAGTCATGAGTGGCATGAATCACATTAAGGTAAGAGAAAAACATGAAGAAAATTATAAGCCCATTGGATGGGTAACAAGCAAATAGGGACATGTGCTCACTTCTGATCAGGTAGGTGCAACAAATCTAACCCGTGTAAGCACAGGTGTCCTAATTTGGGGAACAAGTGAAACCAGACAGCTTTGAAGAGAGAAGCAGACCTCTGCATTAGAAGAACTCTTTAAGCCAGAGCATTTGGGAGGCTGAGACCGGAGGATCTGGGTTCGAGGCCAGCCTCAGCTACCAAGTGAGGCACTCCGCAACTTAGTGAGACTCGGTTTCAAAATAAAGAATAAAAAAAATAAGGCTGGGGGTATAGCTCAGAGGCAGAATGCCCCTGAGTTCAATCCCCAGTACTGCAAAAAAAAAAAAAAAAAAAGAAGAAGAAGAACTCTTTAGTTCCACAATGTTTATCCTAGATACAGGTCTACAGAAACCCTTTACAGCCAGGTGTGGTGGCATTCGCCTGTAATCCCATAAATTGGGAGGCTGAGACAGGAGGATTGCATGTTCAAGGTCAGCCTCAACAGCCTAGCAAGACTCTGTTTCAAAAAAATAACAACAACAAAAACCCTACTTAATTTCACATCACCAAAGCAAAATATATAGATTTTAAATGAACATGTTAGAAAATGCTGAGCTGGGATGAAACAAAGGTTGGTACACCAGAATTGAGGTTCTACATGCTCACAACAACCCTGCAGAGTAGGTCTAAATCCCCACATTACTGACAGGTAAACCAAAGACCAAAACAATGTAATCATTAGTTCAAAGTCACATTGTTACTAACTGAAGGAACAGAGATTTGAATCTGGCCTCTTAATTCCAAGGCTAAATTCTAGAGTACCACAATAAATTCCACAGTTTAAATATCTCCTAATATTCAAGGTATAGCTGAGCTGCAATTCCCCCTTCTCTTTCATCCAACATACACATATATTTCAGGGTCATTTTAAACAAGGCAGCCATTTGCAACATATTGATCAATTGTATTCAATGCGTAACCAACAGCGAAGCCCAGGCAGTAAACCAGCAAAAAAAAAAAAAAAAAAAAAAAAATTAGGTAGTTTTTATCTTTTTAATGTGAGTTAGTATAGAATATGAAAGGAGGGCAATTACATGTACTTTTTGACAATAACCCATTTACAGAGCCCTATCTCTCTACAGCGTAGAGTTAAAAAAAAAAAAAAAAGTTAGCAGCTGGGCACGGGGACGCACATCTGCAATCCCAGTATTTGGGAGGCTGAGACAAGAAGATTGCAGGCTAGAGGCCAGCCTCAGCAACTTGATGAGACCCCCTCAGCAATGTCGTGAGACCCTATTTTAAAATGTAAAAAAATTGTTTTAAAAAGGCTGTGGATAGCCAGGCATGGTGGCGCACACTTGGGAAGCTAAGACAGGAGGATCACAGGTTTGTGGACAGCCTCAGCAACTTAAACCCTCTGCAACTTAGTGAGACCCTGTTTCAAAATAAAAAACAAAATAAGGAAAGAGGTGTAGCTCAGAAGTAGAATGTCCCTGAGTTCAATCCCCAGTACCCCCCCCCCAAAAAAGGAAAGTTAAAAGCATCATTTTTGATGGAGTTGTGACTAGAAATATTAAGTTTAATACTCAAATTTGATCGGATTATCAAACACTCTTATGATTCACCTAACAAGGAAAAGATGCTTCCTGTGATAATACATTTAAGAGCTAATAAAATTCCTGAAAACAAGCAGATTTGAAATCTTAGGTTTTTGGTAAAAAAATTCAATCAAGACTACCACTATTGATAGTTTGACACTCCTTTTATTATTATTCCATTTGGATGCCAAGAGGAAAACTCCTAAATTAACTCCAGTGTTAATCCTACCAAAGTTGTAATCCCTTATATGGAAAGAGATGAGATTATTAACAGAGACCACCAAGGTGCAGCCCAAAGAATATGCCTAATGACTTCACTTCAGACTCCCCCAAAGGCAACATTAACATCTCACAGCAGGATGGTGCTCACGGAGCAGGAGGTGGAGGGCAGGGGAGCTCTCACTCCTCTCCTGGGCTTTGGACATTCTGCTTAGTCAGTAGTCACTATTCCACACAGTAACGGGCTTTATAATCGCATAGATTAAAAACAAAGATATAGCTAACTTAACCAGAAAGGTGTATTCTACACCTTGAATTGGCAAGAAAATGAAAACTGAACCTGAGAAGCCATGGTAAAAAGAACAAAAGGCCCAGAAATTGCATTGTTGTCCATTCTACACTGTACTGCAACCTCAAACACTGCACATAATTATGTTTTGAGAATCTAAACACAGGTGAACAAACCAGTTTGTCTTCATTTTTGTAGCATGTGATATCTCAGAAAACCTACAAAAGACTGCATCAAGAATCAGGATTATAAACACAAGAAGAAAAGATTGTTTATCACTACTGCTTAAATAAAAGAGAAGGGAGACTTGAGCCTAAGCAGTATTTATTGCTTTTCTTTTTAAGCAAAGCAAAAATAATCCTTTGGGACGACAGACAACTGGTAAGGTACAGTTAATTTATTAAAGGTGAAACTGAGTTTTGGTCATTCAGACACTGATTAGCAAGGATTTTAGATGTTATAATCTTATTTTAGAAGTCATGGTATTTTTATATACCAAACACATACAATAAAGCCGGGTGTGGTGGCACAGGCCTGTAATCCCAGCATTTGGGAGGCTGAGACCAGAGGATCTGGGTTCTCAGCCAGCCTCAGCTACCTAGTGAGGCACTCCGCAACTTAGTGAGACCCTGTTTCAAAATAAAGAATAAAAAATAGGGCTGGGGGTGTAGCTCGGAGGTAGAATGCCCCTGAGTTCAATCCCCAGTACTGCAAAAAAAAAACCCCAAAAAACAAAAAACACATACAGTATCATTATTTTACCATTAAAAATCTTTTGTCTCTAAAACATTATTCAAGTATTCCCTGTATATTAAAAACAAATGTATGCTTTTAATACTTAACATTTAAAATAACTATACATTTACTAGTTAATGATTAAAAACTTTCACCAAAAAATATTTTGAAATTGGGGATCATTGGCACAGAAATGGAAATAGGTAACAGCTAAAATCAATGCTTCAGAACCCTGAGAATTTTCTAATCTACTCCACAATCCCTCAGGCCTTTTTCTTCTTATTATATACACCAAGTTTTAGATAAGCAAAGCATTTAAGTGTTTTGAGCAAAATTATCTTCTCCTAATTTTTAGAGAAAAGGGTAGAACAGAAAGGATAATGGTTAAGACATTTGAAAAATCAAAGCCTAGGTTTTTGCCTTGCCTACTGTGTTTGGAACATGGAGTAGGGTATTAATTACTTACTGAACCTTTAATTAAGGAACTAAATACTTTGAGTAAAAAGTTTCAGGCCAAAAAAACCCTATTATATTTTATTACAAATTCATAAGGTTTTAAAATTTTATGTACACACATACATTCTAAAGACTACTGTGATATAAACACAACAAAGAAATAAACCCCAACCCTTCCTTAGAAAATTTTAAAGAGAACAAGCAACAGGTCAGGACAGGTCTCCTCCTTCCTAGACACCCTTAGCTCTTTTCCTGTGGAATGAACCAAGGAAGGAACAGCTTCATCAGCAAACAAGACCTCTTAAGATGATAACGCTTCAAATAGCTCAAATGTGCTCCTCTTAATGGATAAAGTGAAATATGAAAAGCTACCTCCCTACAAATAAAAGTTTCAGCAAAACTAAACAAAATCCAAATTCTAATCTTTGTATCACATCCTGAAACGGTGAAAGAAACTAACAAGCATGATCTAACTCAACTATATCAACAAATTAGAACATCGCTTAGGACCAGTTTTCAGATTTAATTTTTAGAGTGCATATTAATTAAAGCATGTTCACATCCTTAATATTTAGCTTAAGAAAACTTTAAAATGTATAGTTTTTCAATGGAACAGCCAGTCATCCTCAACAAAGGAACAGTACTGCAGAGAAGAAAACTAAGTATCATGGTTCCTTGAACTCATCAATAAGACAAAACAAAAAGAGCCCTTCAGTCCTAGACTCCATCCCCTGCAAAGGAGACCAGGCAAATGCAAGGCCTTGCTCTGTTCTTGTGGTTTCAAAACTGACGCCAAAATAATAACCTAAGAGAAAGGAAATAATCATAAAAAGTCCACACCCACAAACATGTCTTTAAAATAACTTGACAGACAACAGCTACAAGGAGTAAAAATTAATGTTTTAAAAAATTATTTTATCTGCAATGCTCAAAGGAATACAATATATCTATTCAATCCATAAAACCAAAATAGCTACAGGCATTACTTCTCATCATAACTCAACTTTCCTTACACCAAAAACTTCAGTTAATCACTGCTTTGATTTAGGATTGACGTGGGCAACTCTACAGTAAATATGGAAAATTTATCTTTAATTATTAAAGCCAGTAAAATCCACTATTTATATTGTATAACTGTCCTACTCAGAAGCATGAATAAAAATTGGATTTAGGCAAGGCTGAGTTCCTAATGAATTTAGGCAAAGCATAACCCTTCTGAGCAAGTTTGCTCTTCTAGAAAGAACAGAAATGATCCCTACTTTGCAGGGTTATTAAGAGGACCGGTGATGGCATATACAGAGTACTTAGCACAAAACTAGAATACAGAGTAACTGCCATCATTGTCCCCATTAGTAGAAAGTAGTGCTTAACTACAAAATGACATGATATGCAAGTAAGCATAAAATCATGAGATATGTACCTATAAAAATACACCTAACAGAAGAATTCAGCCAACAACTCTTGCAATATACAAAGACTGATTTAATCTGGGTGATAAAAACAACTATTTTGGGTATTTTTCACTTAAGAAATTATAGTAATGTTTTCAAATGACTCATTTCAGTTCCCCTATTTTAATCAAACTATTAAAATTACTAAAATCAAACTTCAAGAATCTCTTGGCAGCGTGTGAAATATAAGCAGGTGATCTCAACACCACCAGTGCACCATGCCAGGCTATCTGAAACTGCAACTTCCAGTTCTCCACTCCGTGCTCTACTCACAGAAGCGCCAGTTAACGTTTAACCTCCAAGATGGTGTTCTAAGGTATTTACCCAATTCCTCCATTCTTTAGAGGCAACTCTGAATATAAAACTACACCCTGCTCTCTGTAGTGCTCCTAGGTAACATTAAGTCTGCATATTGTGACAGATATCTGAACACTGGGCAGTGAGACTGCCTAGGAAAAGGAAACTGCAGGAGTCTTAAAAACAACTGAAAAATGAGTAATTTAGGAAAAGAACCTGGTGTTCATATTTAAGAAAACAATAAATGGTTTGTTGTTACTTTGTAAGTGGATTTAAAAATAACAACAACAAAAACTAACTATAACTGGACGTGGTGGCACACGCTTATAATCCCAGCATTTGGGAGGTTGACACAGGAGGATCACAGGTTCACAACCAGCCTCAGCTATTTAGTGAGGCCTTCTGCAACTTAGTGAGACCCTGTTTCAAAATAAAGAACAAAAAATAGGGCTGGGAGTGTAGCTCAGAGATAGAATGTGCCTGGGTTCAACCCCCAGCAACAAAAACAAAATAAAGAAACAATTTTCAACTTATTATAAAGACCTTAATATTATTTTGCCTTTTAGAAACTTAATCATAATCAATTTTTTTTCTGTATTAAGCAAGTCTCATCTTTCAATTTAAGGAGAGCCAGATAACCACCTAAGACTAGACAGAGCACAGCATAATTCCTGAAACTCTCAATTAGGATGTTTGAAAGTTTTTTGTAATACCATATAGTACAATTATGCAAATTCATCTATTAAAATACAGCTGAAAATTTTACAAAATGCTTTGGAAATTTTTAGTTAATTCATATCATTTGCCTGTGAACAAAGTTACATATAATTAAGAATCAAAGACACAAAACAAAAATATTTACCACCTTTTTAACACCTAAATCTGGAGCACTTCAGTAACAGCAGTAGAATCGGGAAGAAAAATTAAAAAAAAAAAAAAAAAAACCACACACACACACAACTCTCTAACTCCTACTGTTCAAAAAAGTTAATTAGAACTGTACTGAGCTTTTAAAAACAGCCCACTCTGGCAGCAGCAGGTAACAGAGGTAGGATATCAAATGTTCAGTGATGACACCATTCAGCTAGAAGGCAGAGACAGGATAAGACCTATCAAATAGGACACAGCTCACGTAGGTCCAATGTGACAAGCCATAGAAAAAAGCACAGGAACACTGCCACCTCCAACTGCCCCACATCCACAAATAAGAACTGTGGGTGAATGCCCTGTAAGTCAGGCAGCAAGTCTGGCCCACCACAGGCCCATCTGCCATCTTTCTGAGGCCCCACAGCCATGCCTCTGATCAAGGATCCTGAAACACAGCTGCCAGCTGCTAAAGAAGGTCAGATCACTCCACAGAGGCCTGCCTGTTTTCTGCTTTTATTAAATGTATTGTCTAGCATTAACTTTGAATGGAACCAGTGGCCTCCCTTCTCCCGCTATTGCGCACTGCAGATACAAGTGAACCAAAAGCAGGTAATGTACAGGAAAAGGCATGGACACCTGGGTTCAAATCCTGACTCTGACAGTCATTGGCAGAGTGGTGGTGAACAAGTTCTCCAACCTGGTGAAGTGGCTACTCCTCACTGGAGCTGAGATGGCTCGCCTCACAAGCACAGGGATGACAGGGATGCCATGGAGTAGTCTGTGCTCTATAGAGTGCACGCCTCTGCCCAGGAGACTCCCCATCACCACCAACCTCTGCATCTATTTCTCACCTATTGTCCAGTAGTTTCCTGTGACCTTCCATAGCCCTGGGAGGGACAGCTCATACACTGCTCTTTCCTTTTTCCCCTCCTCAACTTTGCTCAAGAACCTCCCCATGTTGCTTCCCTTCACGATGACGAAGCAGTGTCACCAAAGACCCCTGCCAACTCACATCAACCAGAACACCCAACAAGAGCAACCTGCACAGGCTGCAATGACAGATTAGAAACTCCATAGTGGAGGCATCTAGTGCCTGATGCAGCCAATTCTCACTTCTCCCCGACTAACCTAGCCATGTAAGTAGTGCCTGGCAGAAGGGGGCCAATGTGCCATTCACTGAACTGGGCTTCCTAATTGAAAAATACTCATGTGGGTTTCTATATGAGCAGAAATCATACTACTAGAACACCAAGCTGGCCCTGTTCCTACAAGCCCTGAACTCCCTAGAACTTCTGGTGTAATTTATGTTACAGCCTTAAAAAGGTCCCCCTGAATCCCATCAAGAGCCACACACCTCACCCATTCCCCACCCTCACTGCCGATTTTACAAGGTATGTCTTGCTCATCTGTGGTGTGTGGTTGCCTCTCTCTAGAATGCCATTCCACAAGAGCCTCTCATTTCGGTTCTCTGCTATGACTCCAGAGCCAGAGAAGCATCTG
Organism: Graphiurus murinus; assembly: GCA_004027655.1. Taxonomy (NCBI): domain Eukaryota; kingdom Metazoa; phylum Chordata; class Mammalia; order Rodentia; family Gliridae; genus Graphiurus; species Graphiurus murinus. The sequence goes on from PVLC010006438.1 coordinate 11,454, forward strand.
ATACAGGCTCAACCATTACTTGTTAAAGAACCTGGGGGGAAGAGGGACACCTTCTGACACAACTTCCCTGACTAGTCACCAGGCTCCTCTGCACATCCCCATCCTGCCACTCTTTCTAAAGGAGGCCTCCTTGTGGCCAGCCCAGCTCCAAGTGGCTTCTTCCTCCTCTGAAATTCACCAATTCTTACTGTCTATGCCACTAGGCTAGCACTTTTTCTTTTCAGGCTGCCTAAGACTGGGTTCTCTTTGCATATGAAGCTTTTACCTCCCTAAACTGACTACAGTCTCTACAGACTTCAACTATTTAGCTCCTTTAGAGACAGATTTCAAATATGTACAATTTCAAAACACTTGAGTGACTCACAACACCAAAGTTTTTCATTTGAACAATTCTGATTATGGAGCCAGATGAAATATTTTCTTTTTAAGTTGGTCATAATTTAAGTCTCCTACAGTCACTAAAATTCAGCTACATACTTATAAACTAGTTGATATTCTCAGGCACCATGAAAGGTTTTTATAAAGGAAATTATGTGATTTTAAGCGACTTAAGAATCTATAGATTCTTAAGTCACTTAATTGTCTTCTTCACTGATCAGCTAAAACCTCTTGCTACTATAAGTATCTCTTCTCTCCTAATGTGCAAGGAACAGTGAGGTTAATAGGTTAGAACCAGGTCTCCAGTAATGATGAACTGGTAGAGTGAGGCCCAAGCTCCAGTATGGAGAGAATGACAGAGAAGAGAGCTGGTGCTTACGTGAAAGTTCTGCAGGTGGTCCATAAGTACCCACAGCTAAAGGAGGCCAGAACGCAGGAGTTTCTCAGTAAGAAACATGCCAGTCATGCCTGAGATGTGGCACTTACAGTTACCAAGAACCTCTAAGTTTCACGAAGCTTGTTCCTTTCAATTATCTCAATGGCTCTTGACTACAACCACATCAGGCTAGGAAGTGTAAGTATCATCTCTATTAAGACTCCCATTTTTATGCCAAGGGGGCTTAAAACTGCACTGCACCTCAAAAAGGTGATTTGACTTGCTCAAAGTCCCGCACCTGGTAGAATTCCAGGCATCCACATTTCGCATTCCTTCCAGCAAGACCATCTGTGTGAAGCCTCTATTGTTTCTTCACACTAAGGGTCTCAGCCAGGCGAGAGCAGGGCAACACAAGATGCTACTGCAATGGCATTAAAGAAATCTGATCACAACAATAGTTTACTGTTAACAAGCAAAACCAACCTCTCAGTTCTCATGGTCACAAATAGGGGACAGATCAAGAAGATGACAAAAACTTCTAAATGTGACCTTTTCTATGCTACTTTATGGACTGCAATCTTCCTATGGGTCACATTAAAATACCCTGAAACCCTGATACTAACTGCCCTCCTTCCTCTCTACATGAAAAGTTGTACCTGTGCCATCCAAGGAACTTCTCACATGTGACCTTCTAGGGGCTGCTCAGACATGGAAAAAGTTAAGCAGAAATGCAAACCTGAGAATCCAAAATAAATTCAACTTAAAAATGCCTAGTGTGTGTACATCTTTAGCCCATGGCAAAATTGCATGCTCCTTGGTCAGAGACAATACAAACTGTGTTCTCATAGTACTAGGTTCTTTCCTTCTCTCACGCTGTTTGTGTGAGTCTTTGTTTGCCAATCAGTGAATATTTATTGAGGGTCTATTACCTGCCAACCAACCATCTAAGCAGTGATCAGGGACTAACCAATACACTTTTGTTTCCTCTACCAGCCTAGAGTGCAGATACCAAGGGAAGAATTACTGCTGCCTTTTTTTTTTTTTTTTTGCGGTACTGGGTGTTGAACCCAGGGGCATTCTACCTTTAAGCTACACCCCCAGCCCTATTTTTTATTCTTTATTTTGAAACAGGTTCTCACTAAGTTGCAGAGTGCCTCACTAGGTAGCTGAGGCTGACCAAGAACTCGGATCCTCCGGTTTCAGCCTCCCAAATGCTGGGATTAGGTAAAGGAATCAGGGTTTTCACTGCCCAAACAGGCCTTATGATTCTCCAGCGGGCGACCTGATAAATTCTGAAAGGCCCCACATGCAATGCACAGCTGTAGGCATAGCAGCTGTCATGAAAAAGAGCAAAGAGGTTCAGAATCAGGAAGAATTCAGCTCTTTGTTCCTCTATGTTTTTCTCATAACCAAAATGAGGTTAAGCCCAACGTCAATCTATCTGTCAGCTATACATCTTCAACATCTGGCTTTTAGAAATACTAAGTTAACAACTGCTGCTGAATGAAATTTATGTCGATTCACTCTCCTGACATCACAGACTGAGATATCATTTAAATGTCTGAGGTCACACATAAGATCTAAACAGAACTGAATCAATATAAAAAGTTCTCCATTTCAGGTCTTTGCAAACTATAAATTGTATTTCAGAGTATTTAACTTGAAAGTAATAAAGTTTGACTCATTAAACTCTCCAAACTTTATGTCACAGAGCCAAATAGGCCTCTTTACCAGTAAGCTGCCCAAATCAGACGGTATGTTCAAGCATGAGCTTCATGCAAGTCTTTCAATTAAAACCAAGGTTCCAGTGGGTTATATGCTGCTCAGAGTAGTTTTAAAAACAATAATCGAATAGTAAAAAATATTAACTATTTAACTTAATATAAAAACCAGCAATGTAGACATGAAATGTTTTAAGTTCATGTACCACTAATAAAATAAAGTTTATTTTCAGGGTTTTACTCCACATTCAACTAAGTGAAAAATAAATTAAGCGATAAACAAAAAAAGTAATAAAGTAGGTTCTAAATATGCACACCAAAGTATGCCAAACAAAGGAAAATCTTAAAGTGAGGTTACTATTAAGCTACAAATATGTTTAAGTATATGAACTAGTTATATGTAGTGGCATAGTAAAGAAAAATTCCCCAATCTCCAAACCGTACAAATCACAACTTACCTGGAATGGCTAGTAACATTAATTATAAACAAAATTCATAAAGGAAAGGAATTAAGTCAAATTATGTTAAGAGTTTGTAAACAATTAAACACTAGTAGCTAATATCAACAAAATCCCAATAGACAGTTAAAGAAAAGACCCGGAATTTTCTAGACACTGATCATCTGATTCACAAAGCATTTAATGATCTGCAAAGCAGCAACTAAATCACCTTCAGTAAGTCTAGACCTTGTAGTCAGAATGAGGCCCTCCAACTGTTCCTTGAGTGAGTTTGCTGTATTTTCATTAAGTTGTGAAATACAAAGAATACCTAACTGAGAAGTCAGAATGGTTTTCTTGCCTAAATTTTTAAAAATTTTCCAAAATTAAGTTTATTTTATGATCTTATTTACAGTCTGACTTCCACAACACACTCTGCAATGCTCTGGGCAAAGACTGGTTTCATTTGTTGGGATGATTACAGAAAGTTACTTATGACCTAGGTCAGGCAAAATAGAAAAAAAAAAAAAAGTGCTTATATTAAAAAAAAAAAAAAAAACTACCATACTGTGCCTTGGCATATATTCAAACTAGGCTCTATAAAAGATTCCCAAATTCACATTAAATTTTTTCATAAAAAAATTCCAACAACATATCACCATGCCAGCTGGAAATATGATACAGCCAACCAAACTATTTTCCTACCGAGAAATTTAACTCTCCCTTTGTAAGTGTGACTACACTTTACCCTTTGTTGAAAACACTGTGAATCATAAAACTGTGAGAACTGAGTCAAAACAACAAAGCAGCAGCTCCCCGTAACTTCCACGTCGCCCCCCGAGCATCCTTTGGGGAAGCCCGCCGCTCCCCAGCTCCGTCCCTCCCTCCCCCTGGGGTCTCCCTTCCTCCTCCTCTCCTCACTCGGCCTCTCCTCCCTCTGCCCGCCGCGGGCCGAGTCTGCGGAGCCGGCTGTCATGCCGGGCCGGGCCGGGCCGGAAGGCGGAGGCCGCCGGTCGGGAGCGGCGCGGCGCGGCCAGGCTGACGCCCGCGGGACACAGCCCGCCCCGGCCACGCGTGCGGCGCCCCGGGAGCAAGTTCGCAAACAGCCCGAGCGCAGTGGCCGCCGTGATTCAGCAGCGGGGCCGGGCGGGGACCGCGGGGCGGGCGGGCCGAGTCCGAAAAAGGTCACTGAGACGACACGGGCGCCGCGCCCGGCCCGAGACCCGCCCGGCGGCGGCGGGGAGACGGCGCGGGCCAGGCCCGGCGGGCGGGCGGCCGACGGGTCCTACCTTTCCGGCTCTTCGGAGAGCTCCTCTTGCTCCGGGCGCTGGCTCGCTCTTCCTCAATCGCAGCTGCTATCTCGGGGTTGTCTTCCCCATTGTACCAGACCAGGAGCTCCTCGCCCGGCGCGATTGGCTGCGGGAAGAGAAGAGACAAGCGCCGGGCCAATCAGAGCGGCGATTGTTGGCAGGGGCGGGGCGACACCGCGGCGGGCGGGAGCGGCTCCCCGATGGCAAACAGCTGTCGGGCGGGCGCAGAGCGGGCGCGCGCAGGAGGGTGCTGCCGGGAGGGGCCCACGGCCGCGCGCGCGGGGGGTGCTCCGCCCGGAGGAGCTCGTGGCCGCGCGGGGGTTCCTACACTGGGAGGAGCTCATGGCCACGCGGAGTGTTCTCCTACGGGAGGAGAAACTCACAGCCACGCTCGCGCCGGGATCTCGGACGGGAAATGGCCACTGCCGCGCACGAGGGGGAGGGTCTCTGACTGGGGCAGCTCGCGGCCGCGCGCAGAGGTGCGCTCTGACAGGAGCCCACGGCCGCGCGCGGGGGAGGTCTGACAGGAGGAGGTGCCCGCGGCCGCGCGCACAGGTCTCGGCCAGAGGAGTTCACTGCCGCGCAGCACACGGGAGAGCTGACAGTGAGCAGATGCTCAGGCTCAACCCCCAGTTGCTTCCAAATCTTTCTGTTCCAAGGCTCATGCGACCCACGCGGGAGCGAGAATGTACAGAACCGTTTTCCCCACGAAATTCGAGTGGATGAGCAATTGAAAGCACAATTAAAAAGCGGACGACATGAAAAGAGTGGCAGTGCACGTTTTTTATTCCAAGAGTTAAATGTATTACCAGCACAATACACTGCCCCGTTCATCCATGCATAGCTATTTATATAGCAGAAATAAATACTAAGAGAAGCGCAGGACTCAAAGCCTGTTCAGGCCCATAAAGACACCAAGATTTTACATCGCAACCTTAGAAGGAAATGTCTAAAAATGCTTTCCATGTATTATGCTCCTAAAACATTAAATTCTTAACAGTTGTGAGTATAGAAGGAAATGTCTAAAAATGCTTTCCATGTATTATGCTCCTAAAACATTAAATTCTTAACAGTTGTGTGTGAGTGGAAGGAGCAGAGACACCACTATCATGCTGATTACACCTACAAGATCCTGGAGAAAATACATGCTGGGTGGAAAGATTAGCCTCTAAACAGAATTGGGGGCAATAGCTTACAGGTTTCTCTCTCAGGGACTCACCCGTTAACGTTCCAAGAGTACCAATGTAAGTAAACTTCCAGCTCTAACCCACTCAATAAAATAGAATCCGAGTCTACAGTGACATAAATGAGTGAAGAGATAACAGGGAAAGCTCTTCCTTAAAGTGCATCCCAAGCAATTAGTAAAAAGCACCAAGGGAATCAGAAAACTGCTACTTAGCAATCATCACCACAACAGCAAGATTCACCAATGGATAATAAAACCAACAGGTGAAAGTCTGAGGAGTAAAATATTTGCATAGTTTCAAAGCATCTCCCCACGAAGTATTCATTAATTACAAGCTGAGAATAGACAAATGAACATCAGATGGCTCCTGATAAGGATGAACAGAGAAGAATATGGCATCACTCTTTAGATTTCTGCCCAAAAGCCATAAATGGAATTTAGTCATGATGAAACAGAAGAGAAGCCTGAGACATTCTATAAAATAGCTAGCCTGTTCTCAAAACTGAAAGGTTATCCCAACACTAAGGTACTTGTCCAAGCTCAGAAAATGGATGAGAAGTAACAACTGAATGCAACAGTATTCCTTTCTTATAAGGAAAAGGATGACGATTAACAAAATATGATTAAGGTATACAGATTTGCTAATATTCTCACTGCAAGGTTCCTGGTTTTGAAGGCTGCAATATGGTTATATAAGAGAATGATCCTGGCTTTTTGCTTTTTGTTTTGAAGGGAAATTCCATCTAAGAACAAAATAGTTCTTCACTTCAACATACCTTCCAGTGTAGATAAAGCCCTTAAAAGTAAACTTTACTTTACTTTGTTTCATTCTTTACAGAACTCTCACTGTTTATATAGTTCAAATTTCAAAATATTCTAAATTCTTTAACAAACCAGACTTTCCATTGCTCCCTCAAGAATGGTTTAAAAAGTGTCATTTTCTTACCACTGAAGCAATGTATTATTCTCTTCCTTGAATTAAACATAAACCAAAAAAATCAATTTAACAAGTATTAGTTAAAACAGCCATGCAAATGTCTTCTGGCATTGATGAGTTATTCTTTTTTGTTTACTTTTCAAAAATAAACTATTCTTAGACTATGTAAATTCCAAATATAGTTCATTATCTTTTTGTTATAAATCATATATTTATCAGATGATATTTGAAATGGCTAGGGTTCTAAGAAATATGTAGTCTTAAATAAAACCAGAGTAAAAAGGAAAATGGGTCTCATTTCCATATGAAGAGGAAAATAATTTTTTAATCAAAGATTATTTTCTTTTATACTACAATGTTTTTATTATTGCATTCCTTAGTATTTTCAAGATTTCTTGCATTAAACTTCAGGAGAAAGGAAGAGTTGTGTTTTAGTTAAAGTACAAATCCATAGTTTAAAGAATAAAGTCAAAAGCTCAAACAACTTTTTTTTTGTAGAGTTATGTGTTGCTTAAGGATGAGATACACTCTAAGAAATACATCATTAGGAACTTCATACAAACATCAGACGCACTCACACAAACCAAGACGCTGTGAGGTAACTGTTGGTCAATATAATCTTATGGAACTTCCCACTATCACGTGGTGGTACATGACAGTACTGACTTTTAATGTTAAAAAAAATTAAAATGAAGACTTCAAACCCTTCTAACTTTTCCTTCAGGTTAAAACAGGCTTTGCAAAACTAAGTACACTTTCTAAATAGTATATATAAACTTGAAATTTTACCAGACTACTTAGGAAGAAGTAAGGGTTCTAATATTCCTAACACTAGGTCAAAGTGAGAGAAACATTCCACAATCAATGGAAAACATGAAGCCCGTTCTTACCCACCTACAATGTACTTCCTAGCATGATCTTTTAGAAGTCATAGGGCAGATCTCAGCCTCACAACTTGAGTGGGTGAACTAAATTCATATTCCTCTCCCTTTGAAAATTACTAGGCTCTACCTGACCTGGCCCCTGCCCATCTCACCAACTATGATTCCTCTCTTTCCTCTAACCACGCTGGCCTCTGTTCCATTCCTTTCAAAAATAAATAAATAAATAGATAGATAGATAGATAGATAGATAGATAGATAAATAAATAAAACAAAAACTGTGTTTATCCTTTGAGGCTCTTGCTTCTACTGGTCTCTTTCTGGACTGCTCTTCCCCCAGATCTCTGCATGGTTGCTTCCTTCATATCCAGGTGGAATCCAAATGTCTCTTATCAGAAAGGCCTTTCCTGACCACCTGAAGCCAAATCAGCCCTTTCCCTACCTAGTCACTCTATGACATGTTGTCTTCAAAGCACTTACTACGATCTGGAATTCTCTTGTTGACCTATTTACTTGTTTATTATCTGCTTCCTTCCTCACATACTGGAAGTTCCATGAGACAGGAGACCTTGTCTGTCCTCTTTGCTATTAGAGGAGAATATCTGGTACGCGGACACTCAATAAATATTTGTCAAACTAATGAACAGATGAATAAGTGGTTGGCAGACTTAACAGTTAACTTCTGGGAATTGGAAATAGATTTTAATCATAGTACAAACAAAACCACTGTTGAGATTTCCCAATTATCTGAGTAGAATAATAAGCTGAGAAGGTAATACAGAGCCCAGAAAACATCACATGTAATTCATTTACAAAACCTACCCCACAGAATGTTTAATCCAGAAGAATATAGTTAGATGATCACCAGTAAGGAATCTGAAAGGCCTCATGCATACTTGAGCAAATATCAAAGGTCAGGATAGGGGGAGGTCTGCAAAGATCAGAACTGTGTTATTTTGGACAAAGACAAGTAGAAATAATAGTAGTACAGCTAGTTATTCCACACTTTGAGTACTTATGTTGGACTAAACTACTACAAATTGGCTTGTTTAATCTTTACAACTGTATGAATTAGTTATGCAGCTTAAGTATACCTAATCCAAAGTATGAAACCGTTGGCTCCAAAACAGGAAACTTTTTGAGCACTGAAATAACACAAAAGTGGAGACTTCCACACTTGATCTCATGTGACACATCACAGTCAAAAAGCAGGCCCACTAAAAACATTGTATAAAACTATGTCCTATCTATGGATATAAGACAGGAGCTCCTACATACATAAAACATAAATGAATTTCATTTCATGTTAGACTTGGATTCCATCCTCAAAAGATCTCAGTCGAAACACTTCTGGTCCCAATTATTTTGGATAAGATATACTCAACCTACACTACTACCTCCATCTTTACAGGTGAGAAAATCAAGACAGAGAGATAGAGGAACTTCACATGCCGAGTACCTAGAAGCAAACATTTCCTTACCAGGCAGTCTGCTCCAGAGTTCCCACTCCTGATCAAGATAACATGCCATCTCACTAAAAATGACAGCTGTCATTTACCAGCACTCATTGGGTGTTCCAGCTCTGTCCATATTTACTCAATGCTCACCACAATGCTACAAAGTTAGCACTACAATGACCTGTATCTTACCACGAGGAAGTAGAGGCACAGGGAAAAGACTTGATAAACCACAGAGCTTCGGAAGTCACCGAGCTTGCTATGGGTCACACGAGGGGTCAGGATTGAACCAGGTAGTATAGTCTTGGAGTTCTTTCTCCCAGCCACCATTCTATCTGGCTTCTCCACATTCCCACAGATCTGCTGTTAGAAAGGAACACCTCTGTAACGTGAAGCCTACAGAAGGAACTGCAGTGTCCCCTATCACCCAGGCCTCAGGCTGCTTCAGAACCTTGTTTCCACCACCTTGACTCTCACATGCAGTCTCTGCCAGGAATTTCATCTCCATCAGGATTCTACCTCACTGATTCATGAATTCTTAGAATTGCATTTTTAACCCAACTTCAAATTCAGTGTAACTACACAGTAATGCCTATCAAAAAAGTATGCTACTACAAACCAACAGAGAGAAAATATCAAGCAAGGTTTCAGAAGTAATAAGAAAGAAGCATAAAAAAATATTCCTTACAAGGACTAGACGCAAGGGCATGAGTATAAGCAAGGTAACAGGACATCTAACTAGATGACAACGTTAGAAAAAACACAGCAGAGAAAAATTAGACAGCCGCATATGAACTATGCTCCTAGAAGACCTAGCGCTAGCACACTGACAAAGCTGAGTGCCCTGCAAAGCTGGCCACCATCTTCAATGCTTACTCATCACAAGTTAACTCCATCAAGACAAACTTTTTTATGGACTGTCCCCCAGTCTACAACATATTTAATGGAAGCAAGTGAATAAAGACAAATGTGCTTTACTGCAATTTTAGCAAAAGTATCTTTGGTACTATTCCAAAAAAGTAACAACATTTTTTCTTTACAGCTTCAAGATTCCACATTTCCACGCATGATGAACAGATCTGTCTTCCACGAGAACATGACCAGTGAAAACGAGGGAGAGAGACGTGGGAGAAAGGCAGAAACACCCAGAGCTTCCAAGTGGCAACACTCCTGAATATGCTCAGTACCCTCACCACCAGCCCTCAACATGACTCCTCTTCTTTTTATCTGTGCAACTTATGTCTCCAAATAAAAATTTGGCAGAAGGAATATATGTTCTGTTTCATTTCTATTCTGAATAAAACTAAAGGAAAGGAAAGCTAATACAAGGCTTCATTTACATTGAAGACTATGCATGTATCTTCAGTTAACACAGCACCACCTTTGCTATGGATAAATCTGCCAGTCAGCCAGTTCCCAAGGCAGCTGCATCTTAGGAGGAGGAGAACAGCTGCCACAACCCTAATCAACAGTATCCAGAAAGATGCAATATGTAATTACTCAATACCATCTCCACGTTTTAATCCCTGACACACACGAAGCAGTGGCAACCATATATTTAAACAAAACTTTGAGTGTGCAGATGAATCCCTTCAAATATAATCCTTTCAAGGTCTGCAAAGAAGTTGCCAGTCACAACCAAGAACCGCATTTAGAGAATGCATGCAGAGTAACTAGCAGCAGATGAATCCCAACACCGTTACCTTTAAAGTTTTATAGTAAATGGCTCTGTTGATTTCCAGTGGAAATAAATTTTGCTCTTCTCCTGAGCAAGCCCAATTCACATATCGCAGCCAGTTCCCCTTCTCTGGATCAGTGGCATCAATACACATCCATCCCAAATTTGGGTAATATACCTTAGGAATGAGAGGGAAAAAAAGCCCTTGTTAATTACTTAACAATATCTTCATTTTCAACTTCTAAAAGAAGTATTACTCATTTTACAGAATTACTCTATAAAACATTTCAGAAACACAAAATAAATAAGTGACAGAGAAAAGAAAAATACAAAGTGAAAAGTGAAACTCAAAAACTGTGTAACTCCCATTATTTTCTATTTGGCCTTATTTCTTTTCCCCCTAAACAAAAAGATCTATATAGTTGATATTCTTGATGATCTCCAAATGCTTTGCAAATTTGTGCATAAAGACAAGTGCCAAGCCAGGCACAGTCATACACACCTGTAATCCCAGTACTTGGGAGGCTGAGAACATCCATCAGTAAGGTGTGATGAATCACATTCTGGGAAGTATCGGTGGCCTTCAAATAAAGACCAAAACCCCAGCCCCAATTTCAAGAGTCACATCAAATCTGCTCTTGTAGGAAGCTTCCCTGATCATCCACACTTAGCAATTCCGCCCCGAGATGCTTCTAGCACTTATTTATCATTTCTTCATGTTAAGAACATCTATTCTGCAAGGATTTTTAAATTTAATTTTTACATACACACATACATAAACATATTTATTCCCCAAAAGTAGAATGTGAAATACCCAAATAGGCACTGAAACAGAACTACAGAAACATATGTTGATCAAAGGAAACAAGTTTTTCACTTTCTTTTTAAGGAGAAAGGATCTAGATACCTCCAGGTCTTCCTCCACACAACCAGGTCCCACCATTTGCTCTTCCCTCTTCTTCCTGCATTAACCACCTCTCATTACTGCACCTCCTTTCCTGACCATCCTACGTAAGACTGCAAACCCTTCTCTTCCCATCAACACCCCAACCCCTCCCCACTCTACCTCTACCTTTCTGCATAGCCCTTCTAATGTACAGTACTGTCAACTTGCTTATTTTGTTTAGTGACTGTCTCCCCTACCAGAGTATCACCGACAAAGGGAGACATTCTGCCTTTTGACTCACTGCAGTGCCTCCAATACCTCAACCAATGCCTGTCTAAAGTAGGCAAACAAAAAATAACCACAGAATGAATGAAAGGGTGTCATTACATCATCTAATAAGCAACCTCTAGGGTACAGGGACCATGACAGAAGGTATTTTGCAGTTACTAGCACCAAAGTATTTTCACTATCACGTAAGTACCCTCGTGAGTCTGTTCAAAAATTGATTTTTCACTAAACACCTATCTGTACCACTCTAAAGAGAGGTAACCCTTGTTACATTAGACTCCTTTATACTTCATCTTAGCTCTTACACACTCTCTCTTCTCTCTCCTTCCCCTCTAAAATGGAATAGCTCCTAAATGGTACTAATGAAGAAAAAGTACCATGATCAAAAATTTGAACTTAACACACTAAAGTAACAAAAGCTGTGGATTGAACCTAGGGGGATTCTACCTCTGGCCTACACCCCCAGCTCTATTTTTTATTCTTTATTTTGAAACAGGGTCTCACTAAGTTGCGGAGGGCCTCACTAAGTAGCTGAGGCTGGCCACAAACCTACGATCCTCCTGTCTCAGCCTAATGACTGGGATTATAAGCATGCGCCACCATGCCTAGCTACAAAAGGTGCTTTAAGATGTTTAAGAATTATTTTTGTAAGCCAGGCGTGGTGGCGCATGCTTATAATCCCAGCATTTGGGAGGCTGAAACCAGAGGATCCAGGTTCTTGGTCAGCCTCAGTTGCTTAGTGAGGCCTTCTGCAACTTATTGAGACCCTGTTTCCAAATAAAGAATAAAAAAATAGGGCTGGGGCTGTAACTTGGAGGTAGAATGCCTCCAGGTTTCATCCCCAGTACCGCAAAGAAAAAAAGAGAGAAAGAAATATTGAAGCCGGGTGTGGTGGCGCACGCTTGTAATCCTAGCATTTGGGAGGCTGAGACAGGAGGATCCGGGTTCACAGCCAGCCTCAGCTACCTAGTGAGGCATTCCGCAACTTAGTGAGACCCTGTTTCAAAATAAAGAATAAAAAATAGGGCTGGGGGTATAGCTCAGAGGTAGAATGACCCTGAGTTCCATCCCCAGTACCACAAAAAAAAAAAGGGAAATATTTTTGTCATGCCAGCATAGTGAAATAGGGAAAATTAAGTACATGGTCCTTGGATGTTGCCAATCCATCTAAGTTGCTTTTTACTAATTTACAAAGGCATTATTCCCGTTGCCCCTAATATAAAATGCCCCTGGGCTCAAGGGTAAATTTTGTTTTGATGCATCCAAGAGGATGTGAGGGTACCATTCGATCCCCACCTGCATTTTGGCACAGCAAAAGAAATCACTGGGACTGCAGAAACAAACACAGACAGCTGCCAGGAAAGCCCACAGAGTGGAAGAAGGCAGCCAACCATCCACCAATAGCAATATGGGGTCTGTCAGAACTTCCTGGCGCTCAGGTCAATAAAGACTGGTGCAAAAAACAATGTGTTCCAGTTGAGTGAATTCTTTATTTAGGCATACCTCTTTGTGCTTCAAAGGGGACTAAGGCATCTTCTAAGTCATACTAAACTGGTGTGCAAGAAGAAAATACTTAAGACTTATAGAAAAAGATGAACATTTCAATGTTTTAACATGAGCAAACAAGTAATTCACAAGGAAAAGCTAAACTAATAAATTTCAAATTAAAAGTTTTCACCTATTAAATTGGCAAAAATTGTTTTTTAAGGGAAAAAAATGTATTGGCAAGGGTGTGTGAAAATATTCTCTCAAGCACTGATGATCAGAGAACAAATTGGTAAAATTTTTTGTGGATGAAATTTAGCAGTACCTAAAAATAAATGTGTGTGTGTGTGTGTATACATATACACACTTTAAAATAAATTCCTACAAGTGAATATGCTGTAGGAATTTATTTTAATGAGATTCACTGGGCAATTGCCAAGACATATGAATAAATGGAAAACAATATGGAATTAGCTCAATGAATTATAGTCCAACCATATAGCTGAATACCAAGACACTGTAAATGAATAATTGGATTATTTCTTGTTAAATATTGCTATATTCCAAGATTTTCTTCAATGCATTATTTTGTAATGAACAGAGAATAAAGATAACCTGAGACCGGAGGATCCGGGTTCAAGGCCAGCCTCAGCTACCTAGTGAGGCTCTCCCCAACTTAGTGACACCCTGTTTCCAAATAAAGAATAAAAAATAGGGCTAGGGTATAGCTCGGAGGTAGAACGCCCCTGAGTTCAATCCCCAGTGCTGCAAAAAAAAAAAAGATAACTAGATATTCTAAAAATCTATCACCATAAAAAATATTAACAAGGCTGGGCATAGTGGCACACACTTGTAATCCCAGTACTTGAAAGGTTGAGACAGTAGGATCACAGGTTTGCAGCCAGCCTCAGCTACTTAGTGAGGCCCTCTGAAATTTAGTGAGACCTTGTTTCAAAATAAAGAATAAAAAATAGAGCTGGGGTGTAGCTCAGAGGTAGAATGCCCACAGGGTTAATCCTCATTTCTGGAAAAAAAAAGATATTTATAATACATTGATGACTGAATAAAAAACCCATTCATGAAAAATGGATTATATGATATTTTTGTCTAAAACATGAATAAATTAAAAGAAAAAATCCTTAAAACTAAATGTATAAAAATGTCAATGATTTTCTCTTAAAAGTAGGATAATTCATAATTTTTTTATTATTTATCTGAACTTTTTGTACCTTTCCTCTACTGATTTACTATAATCTATATACCCAAAAATGGAGACAAATGGGAAAAAACAAAAACAGATTGATTTGATTTTTTTTTTTTTTTTTTTGGTACTGGGGATTGAACTTAAGAGCATTTTATCTCTGAGCTACAACCCAGTCCCACTATATTTTTTACTTTGAAATAAGGTCTCACTAAGTTGTTGAGGGCCTAAGTTGCTGAGACTGGCCTCCAACCTGCAATACTCCTGTCTTAGCCTCCCAAATACTAGGATTACAGCAGTGCTATGCCTAGCGATACAGACTTAAAAAAAAAAAAAACTGCATGTCGATTTCTCATTTTACTGAGAATTTAATATTGTATTTAGGAACTGAAATGAGAATTCTTTTCTGTGTGTGTGTGGTACTGGGGATTGAACTCAGGGGCATTCTACCTCCAAGCTATACCCCCAGCCCTATTTTTTTATTCTTTATTTTGAAACCAAGTCTCACTAAGTTACAGAGTGCCTCACTAGAGAACATTTTTGCATAATTCCCATCTTGACTGGTCAAACCTTGGTTTCTAATCACATTAATTTTATTTTATTTTATTTTTGCAGTACTGGGGGTGGAACCTGGGGGCATTCTACCTCCAAGCTACAGACCCAGCCCTATTTTTTTTTATTCTTTATTTTGAAACAGGGTCTAAGTTGGGGAGGGCCTCACTAAGTAGCTGAGGCGGGCCGTGAACCCGGATCCTCCAGTCTCAGCTTCCCAAATGCTGGAATTACAAGCATGCACCACCAAGCCTGGCTCCCACATTAATTTTATTGATGGATACACAGAACCTATCTCCAAAATGTGATGAAATTTTGCTTAATGTCATTACAAATTACTATACTTCAAAAGTGCCATCTGCCATTAGGCTAGGACAGAGGAAAGACAGTGGAAAACCAATTTCAACCTCTTCCTTTAAGACAGAGACAAGGCAAAGGCAAAAGCAGGTAAACCTCCCACGCTCCCTCACACCCAACAAATATTGAGAAGTTTATTTCCAGATCTTTACAATGACCAGGAAATATTCAGTTCACTTGATTCCCTAAGAGAAATACTGCATATAATCAGTGATATTTTCCTCGACTGAATTCATAAAACAATCCATTTTAATGAAACAAGGTTATCTGATTGTGTACTATTGTAAAACAATTTTGACAAGTTATCTAACTTTCTGATCAAAACTCCCCATTTGGAGAGAACTGAAGAAAAATAGCAGCTATATCCACCACTCAGATTAGTGCTGTATGTGTTATTTTAACTTTTAAAACAATCTATAAAATAATCTAGGAATAGTAAGACCCTTTTGTAAGTGAGGAAAATTTTAACAAATTGGCAACTTTAGTAAATAATGAAATCACTAAAAGTCAGAGCCGAGATTTAAACCTGGTTCCCACATTTCTTCCTACACCAAAATAAAACACATATACAGACAGGGAATTGGGGACGGAAGCTCATACTTTTGTCCCATTGAGGGGAATATCCAAATTACCTTTCTATTTTCCCTCTCTCCAAACCCCACTTGCCCTCCCTAAGCTACCCTAAGTTATCTAGGCCCTACCTGCTTCTATCACTAAACAGAGACTGGACACTAACTCCTTGTCAAGCTAAGTGTAATTTTCCTACCACCCAGTTTCCGTTCAGTTTAATATGGGCATTATGAAATAGTCATAAAATAATCTGAATTGAAAATTTAGTACACATGCCAATTTAAATACACACTCAAATTCTATCTTCAGACCATTTAGAGAAAGGTTTGCAAAGAACAAACCAAATTATAGCCTTGTCATTTATTAATTGCTCTGTTAGGTGTATTAATTGACTTTGTAAATTTAAAAAAAATTGTTGTTCAATTTATGCAAGCATACCATTATCCTACAATCTGGTGGACCACGTTTGTTAGTTTTCCTTGAGAAACTTTTAAAATTAAAAAGTTTATTTTGGAACATAATTTTGTGGTTAAGACATTGTTCATCACACAGGTATTATCTTTAGTAATTAAGACATTTTTGTGGGGAGTTTTCCTACAATTACAGAGCTCTTTCACCTCAAACATGATGAAATTAACAAAATGCAATGCTTCCCACTGTAAATCCTCATTTCTTAAAGTCTCCTGGCTAATTCTCAGAAGGTACACTATAAAAGATTCACAAGAAGGGAACTCAAAATGACTGGGAGAAACTGTCACACCAAGTTAAGAACACTGCTATGGCCTTGAGAGAAACAACCACACCTCAACCCTCCCAACGCCCAGAGCATCTTGAGGAGAAGAGCCACACATTTCCTAGCCATATTTTGCTTTCACTTTGGGCTTTTATATAGTAACATATGAGAAGCAGATGTGATTCAATTTAAAGCAATCTGATAGGAATGCTTTCCTTATCATCCAAAAACTTAACTTGCTATGCCCCTCCAAGACCCAAGGATCTTCCCCAGTGCACTGGCCTGAACTACATGCAGAATTCCCACACAATTCTACAGAACAATATCAACAAATTTTATCTTCAACACTATCCTACTGGAATGTTTTTCAGTATCACTTTTCAAATTGGGGGTTTTACAGCCCAAAAGTTAAATAACCCAGCTCAAAGTCACAACACTAGAAGCAGTAGCCAAATCTCAATAATGCATGAAAACAATTTTAAGGGCCCCACTTTGTCTGGACCAATGGACGCTGGACCTTCATCTCTATATGCCCAGCCTGGGCCCTGCAGACAAGGACAGCTCCTCTTACTTCCCCCACTTCCTCTACAAGGCATGTGCTACTGCCCTGCTCTGTCTTCCAGGGTTATTGTGAGAACACTAAATTAATAAAACAAAAAAGTTTCAAAAAGTTAAAAGCTCTAAATAAGTGTGCCATGTGCTAAATATTTCCAACTCTGAATATTCCAGAGACACAGAAATTACTTTCTAGAATAGAGAGAGGAAACTAACAGTGTTTTCTTTGCAGCTACCTAGGAGTGTCTTTTATGGTGGGTGTCTAGTGTCACCTGTAAAGAGAAAGATCCATCACACAGGAAGTAAAGGTCTTAGTTGCAAAGCAAAACGCCCTACACAGGCAATACAAAAAATAGATTTGACATTTATTGTTGAGGATAGCCAAGCAGTTTCAAAATACAAAAGCATGTATAAGTAGCAGTCTGTATCCAAGGAAACACATTTTTTCTTTAGTGAAAATATTGATTTTAATGGACAAACTAAAATGATGGTTTCAACTTCAAAATGCCAAACCCTGAGAAAACAGGATAATGACTCCTTTAAAAATGCACAGAACTCTTATACACAAAGAACCAGAATTCTTTCTTACCTCCCACATGTATACATTATTCTTAACCTGAGATCTTTTTTTCTTATCACCAACAAATGGCCCAAACTTTCTGCCTTTTAAAATTGGTTTAGTGGCCCAGACACCTAGAAAATAAAATCAATATTTTTATAATGTATTGTGGTTATTTTAAAGGTTTAAAGCATTAAAGTTAATTTGGTTTCACAAGATGCTTAAAAGGTTATATTGCCTAAAAGCAAGATAATGTTAAATCAACTGAGATCAAGGTAAATCAAATCCTCAGTGGAGATTTTTATTTTTCTTCTTTACACTCTTCAATATTTTCTAAGTATTCTGTAAAAAACCTATATTATTTTATAACTAAAAGAAGTCTCATATTTAATTTTTACATGTAAAACTGCTATACAGTATGATCACAAGTACTTGAAGAATCACAACTGAAGAGAAAAAATATGAGAATGGAGCAAAACTACAAATAATTTTAACTCTTCATTCTGCTTTTCTCTAGATTTCAAATTGCCTCCAGTAAACATGACTTATTTCTGTGATTAGAAATGTAGTTTTATGAACAAATATTTTTGAAGTTCATTTCCTTAACTAAATAGAAAACTCTCTGCTCTCTAATGAGACTTCCTAAAAATGTAGCTACTAAGACAAGCTTTTCAAAGTTTCGAACAGTCAAAAGATATGCTCATCCATGATATTCTTAGGATTGCTTGTTTTTCTATGCATTGACCATAAGCAAATGATGTGACAGAGAAGCAGCTGGTGAAATGCCAGGAGCCCAGCGTGACGATCAAGGGGATTTTCAACTACGACCACTTGGGATAGGCTCTCTCACTGTTCAGCCTCAGGTTCCTCTTGCAAAAAATGGGGTAGAAGTTGGGCCAGTCCTATCCAGCTAGGATGTATGAATTCCACTTTTCTGTAAGTCTGCTATGAACTACATTTGATGACACTGATAACAATCAACTATTTGAGCTAAAAATCAACCACTTTCATGTATATGATATAATATAAATACTTCAAATTGCTTGTTGAATAAATTTGTAATGAGAATTAGGAAAAGAGTTTATTGAAAATGTATACACATGCCAGGCGTGGTGAAACACACTTGTAATCCCAGTACTTGGGAGGCTGAGACAGGAGGATCACAGGTTCACTGCCAGCCTCAGCTACTTAGTGAGGCCCTCTGCAACTTACTGAGACCCTGTTTCAAAATAAAGAATAAAAAATAGGCCTGGGGGTGTAGCTTGGAGGTAGAATGCCCCTAGGTTCAATCCCTTGTATTGGGGGAAAAAAAGGAAGAAAATGTATTCACATACATATGCATATAAACTGGACTATCAAAACTATATCTAAAATAAAAAAGGATATAAATGTGATATACTACAAAACTATTTTGACTAGGTTTTTTAATTCACTTCTCTTCACCTTCCATATAAAGATTAGGCTACAAAAACACAGCCCAATACATACAAGCTTGGTTCATATTCAAAGAGAAATCCCAGGCAAGGCATTTGAACACACTTGAGTCATTTCACTCAAATATCTACTGGGAGTCCATAAAGCCTCTGGTACTAAAGACATAAAAATATGTAAGAAACGAAGGCACTTACAATGAGTGACAGGAGCAGATGTAAAAACAGTCACAAAATAATGAAATAAGTATAACATAATCATACTCAAGTCACAATGAAATCTGAGAAGGGAACAACAAATGCTGTGAGAAGAGACCCAGGGAGACCAAGGGAACACTTGAAAGAACCCCAAGGACAGGGTGTGCAAGTGAGGGGGGTGTGTATCTAGTTTATAATCTGTGTCTACCCTGTATTCTTGACTGGAGAGTACATACACACCATGTAATCTCTACGTCACGGGTAAATCGGCTGCTCTTATGGCATGCTGCCCTCCTAAATACACACTCCCACAGCAAGCTGCCTGCCCTTCCGGTCCCCTCTCTGTGGCTGGAGTACTCACCTATCCGTGTCTTGTCCACAGCAGATGGGGAAAGCCTCAATTCCTCTGGAAGTCCTCGCAGCACATGTTGAGGTACCTGGGCCAGGGTCTCGGTGGCTGCCACAGGCTCAGCAGTGTTCTGCAAATCAAGAAACAGAAAACTCACAACAAAAGAAAGAAAATCCAAGTATAGTGTTTTTTCTTTCTGGTCCAATAGGTACATATGCAAAAATGTAACTGAAAGCTGAAGCAGGCAAGTCAGAAACAAAGACGTTGGGCATTTGGGGAGTTACTCTGTTTGTCTGTGACTCTCCAAAGGAAACCACTGCAACGTTGGAGCATGTCTGCATTCATCTATTTTGGTCTGGCCACCATAGCTATTTGCAAAATGCCTCAAGTCTTTAGCACCATAGTGCTTTTTAAAGCTTCAATAGCAAACTCTCACAGCAAAATATATCTTAAGCTTACTTTTAAATCAGAGGCTACCATTAGCATATTAGCATGTTTAAAAAATAAAAATTGATGCCACCCTCCACTTAAAACCATAACTTTAACATATATGGCAAATACTATCCCAACTGATCTGAAGATGCCCCACTATGTATCTCTCCAGCAACCACCACACCCAACCGGACCAGGGCTTGAGTATTCCACCTAAGAACACCAAAGACTGCGGCTCCTCACTGGAAATAAGGTCTTCCAGGAAACAGTAATGACCACAGTATGCCAAGCCACTATTAAATAGCAAAGTTGCTACAATATCCCAAAGTCACTATGAAACAGAATTGTACACAACTACTTATCAAAGTTTAAGGATGGAATTCATCATAATCTTAGGAAATAAGATGCAAGCCAGGCAAGGTGGCATATGCCTGTAATCCCAGAACTAGAGAGGATAAGGCAGGAGGATCACAAGTTTGAAGACAGCCTTAGCAATGCAGCAAGACTCTCAGGAACACAGTGAGACCCTGCTTCAAAAAAATAAAAATTAAGCCGGGCATGGTGGCGCACGCTTGTAATCCGAGCATTCGGGAGGCTGAGACCGGAGGATCCGGGTTTGCGGCCAGCCTCAGCTACCTAGTGAGGCACTCCACAACTTAGTGAGACTCTGTTTCAAAATAGAGAATAAAAAATAGGGCTGGGGGTATAGCTCGGAGGTAGAATGCCCCTGAGTTCAATCCCCAGTACCGCAAAAAAAAAAAAAAAAATTTAAAATTAAAAAGGGCTAGGGGTGTAGCTTGGAGGTAGAACTCCTCTGGGTTCAATCCTTAGTACCACAAAAAAAGAAAGAAAGAAGAGAAAAGAAAGACAGAAGGAAGAACAGGACTGCTGTTAGATATGTCTGTAAGGAAGGAGAAGGTTTGAGCCAACTGGTGGAGCATAAGTGTTACTTTTGAGCCAGGCAGGGTGGTACAAGCTTAGAATCCCAATACTTGGGAAGTTTAAACAGGAGGATTGCAGGTTCGCAGCCAGCCTCAGAAACTTAGCGAGGCCCTTCACAACTTAGTGAGACCCTATATCAAAATAAGAAATGAACAGGGTTGGGGGTTAGCTGGGAGGTACAATACTCCTGGATTTAATACCCAGTACCCCTCCCCCCAAAAATAATAACTTTCAAATCAATAGAAAAGCAAGTGTATATCAACTTGTACCACATACCCTACAGAACTGATAGGATTATCACACCACCACTAAGAATGGTGGGTTTTATAGTCTCTATGTGTTTTATTTCACTGAGACTTTCAAAGGAACCAATGAGGCTTGGGTAAATGGCCTAAATTGCTCAAGGCCAGAATCTGAATCTTTTTCTGACTCTAGAGTCCAAGATCATAACTATTGTGGTCTTTCCACTTAAGATTTCTCTGGAATATAATCTGAGAACCTCTGCCCTACAAATTCCAGACTTCTGTGGAAATATCAGCCAGGAGATGGTGCCTAAGGCAATTCCCATAGGAAGTGTGTAACTTGAGTACAAGATGGAAACCACATGCACTACAATTTTCCTTTTTTTTTAAGTAGTGGAAATTGAACCCAGCAGCACTGTACCTTCAAGCTACATCCCAGGCCATTTTTATGTGAGGGTCTTGCTAAGTTGTTGAAACTGGCCTCAAACCTGTGATCCACCGGTCTCAACCTCTCAAGCACTGGGATCACAGGTATGCACCACTAGGACAAGCTGCATACTAAAATTTCTGAAATACCTGTGAATATAAAAGACTTCCACAGAGCTGCCAGGGAAAAACAAAAAGGGGGAAATTTCTGTCTTTGCTTAGCTATTTTAGGTCAATCCATCGTTCCTTAGTAGAGGAAAGCTTTTTTCTGCTTATTATAGTATCCTTCAAACTACAATAAGACTTTACTAAAACAAGGGACCTCAAATTCACAGTAACCCATTCCAGACACTGGTGGCCCTGGGCCTCTCCTCCCACCTCCCCAACTGCTAAGTCTTCACAGCAGCAGATATGGCTGCAAACTGCCTAGAACATTCTTAGAAAATTGATGATTTAGTAGGGCATGATGGTACATGCCTCTAATCCCAGTACTTGGAAGGCTGAGACAGGAGGATCACAGGTTCACGGTCAGCCTCACCTACTTCGTGAGGCCAGGCCCTCTTCAATTTAGTGAAACCCTGTTTCAAAACAAAGAATAAAAAATAGGACTGGGGCTGTAGCTCAGAAGTAGAATGTTCCTGAGTTCAATCCCCAGTAAAAAAAACACACACACACACACACACACACACACACACACACACACAAAGTACAAGACAGACTCACGGGATGACCTGCCTAAATAGAACCACCCTCTCACTTTCCACATTTTCCTTTTTCATGGTCCTTACAATTTTCAGTAATTATTGGCATGATGTGTTTAATGCGTGCCTCCCCTGTGAGACTGCAGTGGAAACACACGGTGTCTATCTTGCTTCGGGTTGTGTTCCCAGTGCTCAGCAGTAGTCTTCAAATGTTTGTTGTCACTTACTTGAATGAGTACATTATTCTTTGTACATTAATTTAAACTTTTTTTTTTTAAGGAGAAATAGAAATAAATAAAATAGCAGGGTCATCTATCGGAAAGTATTTTCTTCATGTGTGCCTGAATTTCTTTCTTTCTTTTTTTTTTTTCGGAACTGGGGATTGAACTCAAGGCCATTCTACCTCCGAGCTATACCCCCAGCCCTTTTTTTTATTCTTTATTTTGAAACAGAGTCTCACTAAGTTGCGGAGTGCCTCACTAGGTAGCTGAGGCTGGCTGTGAAGCCGGTTCTCCAGTCTTAGCCTCCCAAATGCTGGGATTACAAGCGGGCGCCACCACGCCCGGCTGTGCCTGAATTTCTTGAATGTAAAGTAAGTATTCTTTTGGATCAATACAGCTGCAAGACTGCAACTCCCAATACCAAATTCCACATAGCTCAAGTCCCTTACATAATGGTACAGTATTTGCATATAACCTAAAACATCCTTCTACAGACTTCAAATTATCTCTATATTACATATAATGCCCAATACAATGTAAATGCTGTGTAAATAGATGTTATACTTGGTTATTTAGGGAATAATAAGAAAAAAACACATACATGTTCAGTACACAGGCAATTTTTTTTTCTTTTTTTTTTTTTTTTTGGTATTGGGGATTGTACCCAAGGGCATTCTACCGCCAAGCTATACCTCCAGCCCTATTTTATTCTTTATTTTGAAACAGGGTCTCACTAAGTTGCAGAGGGCCTCACAAGTTGCTGAAGCTGGTTACAAACCCTGATCTTCTTGTCTCAGCCTCCCAAGTACTGAGATTACAAGTGTATGCCACCACACTCGCCTCAAATATTTTCAATGTGAGGTCAGTTGAATATACAGGTACAGAATCCATAACTATATAAAATCCTTTTAAAAAAAAAATGCTCTCACAATTCACAATAGCCAAATTATGGAACCAATGTAGGTATCCATCAACAGATGAATGGGTTACAAAATTATGGGATATATTCACAATGGAATTCTACTCAGAAATCAAGAAAAACAAAATAATGTCATTTGCAGGGAAATGGACAGACCTGGAGAATATTATGCTAAGTGAGATTGGCCAGTCATATAAAGAGTCATAGACTTTCTCTAATATGTGGAAGCTAAGGAGTAATCCGGATACCAGAGAGATTTCAGATAATGGAGGAGAAACCTCAGTGGAGCCAGGGAGGTAGTCTAGAGGAAGTGGGGAGGAAGAGGGGAGGATCAATGAAGGAATCACTTTAATGGACATTATGTAAATATACGAAAATACCACTGTCAATCTTAATACTCTGTATTTGGAAAGGGAGGAGAATGGGGGGGGGCAGACGGGGGAGGGAGACGGGGGGCGCCAAGTGCCGTGTGCATGTATGTCACCATCACTGTGAACTACATTATGATGTGAGACTATAATGCACCATAGAAGTATTAAAAAAAAATGCTCTCAATTCTAAAACAATTTAGAGGTAAATCTCTGGAACAAAAGAATGTTAAAAATCCCTCCCCTACACACTCACAAGCTAGGTTCTCATTTCTAACAGATACTATCATATCATAATAGTACTATATGTATTATTATACTCAGAATGTTTATCTTGGGTCTTACACTAAAGAATCACAATTTGATCCTGTATTTATTTCCCAGATTGATCTTATCTAAAAAAAACGGCAACACCCAATTTTAAGGTATTGATATATTTCTGAGCCCCTGCTGGTGCCAGACAAGATTCTGGGCATCTCATTTGTCCCAACAATGCATCGCTCTGGTGAGGAAGGCAGACAAAATTACACACACACACACACACACACACACACACACACACACACACACACGTCTGATGCTCAGAAGAAAAGCCAAGCACAAATAGGGACGCAGTGACTGGGTAGGTCAGGGGTGCCTCTTCAGAGTGCTCATGGGATGGCACAGGGGGAACACCTGCCAGGAAAAGGCAACGGTAGGAACCACATCCCAAACAAAGGCAGCTGGTGTGCACAGGGAGCAACTGGGCAGAAAGACCACTGCATACAAAGCAGAGGAAGTACGAAGAGCTAGAGCTAAGGCAGGGGGAGGCAGGGTTAAGACTGATGGGAACCGCATCGCCATTTGCTTATATACATGAAATGAGACATAGAAGTTAACCTAGAGCCAGGTGTGGTGGTACACGCTTGTAATCCCAGTACTTGGGAGGCTGAGACAGGAAGATCACAGGTTCGAGGCCAGCCTCAGCAACTTAGTGAGGCCCTCTGCAACTTAATGAGACCCTGTTTCAAATAAAAAATGAAAAGGATTGGGGATGTAGCTCAGAGGCAGAATACTCCTGGATTCAATCCCCAGCACCACAAAATAAAAAGAAGAAAGAGGAGGAGGAGAAGGAGGGGGTGGGGGAGAGGGCGAGAAGGAAAGAGACCACTCAGAGAAAAGTAAAGAAGGCAGGCTCAGCAGGGATCCGCCATTACTCATTCCAGAGGCTGTAGGGGCCCATCCTTCTTTGGTGGCCCAGTCTCCTGGCACTTTGTCCTGGCTGCCTCTGAATAAAGGAACATTCCTGTTTTAGGGGTTACCACTGATCACTATGATATAAGTGTAAAAAGTTAAAGGATTTCTCTTCTGTCTCCTAAACTGCAGACCTCAAAGAGAACTCATTCTTTCACTCCGTAGTCTCTAAACATACATCAATGCCTGATCTGCAACAGGAAGCATTAAATTTGATGTGCTAAAGTTAAAAGTTTTGTTTATTTGGTGGTACTAGGGAACTAAGCCCAGGGGTTTTCTACCACTGAGCTAAACTTTTTTTAATTTCTTTTTCTATTTTCCCTAAGTTATTGCACACTGGCATCGAATCTACAATCCTCCTGTCTCAGTCTCCCAAGTACTGAGATTACAGGCATGAGCCATCATGCACAGCTAGGTTAATTTAATAAGTTACTTGGTTATTAACTATTAATTGATCTCATTAATATGATGCTTCCAACTTCCTATTACCTCAAGCTCAAAGAAAGTCAATATTCCCTCCCTTCCCCAACTAATGGCGCCAAGCCCCTCTCCTTCATCCAGTCTACCGTTCAATCATTAACAAATACTTCCTGAGTCCTTGCTCTGGAAGGCACTGTGCTGGGAAGTGAAGATACAAGGGTGAAAGCTCGCTGAGGCCACCTGCGGAAGACGCTGCCCACCTGCAGGAAAACTTCTAAGATAAGGAACCTTAGAAAGCTTTAGATTCCCCAGATATGACCTTACTGGGAGTCTGGGAAAGGTACTTCTAATGTTTTCCCCTGACAGGGTTCCCTTGCCCCCGAGGGAGCTCAGGAGTGTAACATTCATTCCCTCCTCTGGGCCAAGATCTGTGCTAAGTGCCTTCCATGTGTTCCTTCACTTATCATGACAACAGTAACCACAGCAAGCACTGGTGGCGCGTGCAGGACAGGTCAGACAGTATTCCAAGTCTTTTGTATTGCTTCACCTAATCGTTACACCACCACACGCTACAGGTACTTTTATGACCCCCATTTTACAGGGGAAAATGAGACTTGCCCATAGTCACACTCACATACCAGGCCACAGAGCAGCCCCAAAGAGTAACTCTCTCAAACTATGCAGCTTTAGAATAGTGGAGCCAGACAATTCAACGCCAGAGTTCACGTTGCTCCACCAACCCAGTGGAGCTCTTCTAGCTCATCCAGGGATCTTGGAAAGACCCTTTCTGGATTTATAAGGTGAGAGCTACCAAGGTGTTGCCTGCCTTCTTCATTCTCATGTGTAGAGGGTAGAGCAGCATTTTCTGGGGGCTATGATAAACAGTGACATCATTCTGACAGCTCATGAAATGTGTGGTTGCCTGTGTATCCTGTGTTTCTGATGTGTGAATAGGCCTGTAGTCCAACATGATACCAAATCTCCTTCCTGGTTTTGATATTGCACTACAGCTTTGTAAGATGCTACCACTGGAGAAAGATAAGTGAAGAGTGCACAGCACTCTCTGTGGGGTTAAGGGTTTCACTAGGAATCTCTAAAGGAAAACAAGCATAACAGACTAGAATAAACTGCAATGGTTTCAGAGTATGAATGCAACAAACTGAGCTCCACCAGGGAAGGGAAGGGAAGGGAAGGGAAGGGAAGGGAAGGGAAGGGAAGGGAAGGGAAGGGAAGGGGAAACGGGAAAGGGGAAAGGGGAAAGGGGAAAGGGGAAAGGGGAAAAGGGAAAGGGGAAAGGGAAGGGTTGGGTTTCTACCTTCCTCTGTTAAGCCCTAGGGGATCAAAGACCCTAGCCAGACAGAATTTCTAAAGGGGCCAATTTGCATTTGTGCTGTAGATGTCTGCCCCACCCAGGAAACACCAAGGCCTTCTAGAAGCCAGGGCCCACAATCCTACCCTAGCAGGATCTCCCCAAGGCAGTAGTTTGCATTTCACTGCTTTTCCTAAGCCCCTGCTGACTAGCCTGTTTCACTGCGTCTACAGGAGAGGCAGGTTTAGGACTCAGACAAGGGCAGGCTTGGTTTCACTGCAGCTGTGGTTGCTGTGAGCAAACAGAAGTCCAGCAGTCAGCTGCCAAGAGTTCTGAGGCACAAAGCAATGGCTAAGGAGTGCTACAGTTGGCCATGATGACACACACCTAAAATCCCAGTATTTGGGAGGCTCACACAGGAGGATTACAAGTTCAAAGCCAGCCTCAGCAATCTAGCGAGACATTCAGCAACTTAGGCGCTCAGCCACACTCTGCTTCAAAATAAAAAAAAATAATAAAAATAAAAAGGGCTGGGGGTGTAGTTCAGAGGCAGAATGCCCCTGGGTTCAATCCTCAGAACCAAAAAGAGACAGACAGAGATACTATAGACTCAACTGGCACTGGGGTCCCTAGAAGTACACGAAGGTTTCAATGGAAAGTGGAGAATGAAGGAAGAGTCCGTAACAGAGCCAAGGGGTTCCCAGAGTGAAACAGAGAAGGGAGCAGTGCTATAGTCAGGAGAAAAGCAGAAGGGCTCCAAGAGCGCCATGTCTGCAAAGATAGGAAGAGGGCTTCAGGAAGGGAGAATGGACAAGAGCCAAATGCTGCAGGTGAGCCTTTCCAACTTGAATCACTTGTCCCCCTCGGGCCCAGCGAGGACTCCTGTGCTATGCACACTCCTCTTGCCTGCGGCAAACATGAGGAGCAGGCCTCACTTGCCCACAGGCGGCCATGGGCACCTGGGAATATCTCCACAGAGATCAAGGCCATCAACAGGGCCCAGGCGTGGTGAAGTGCTTGCCTAGCAAGGCCATGGGTTCCACCTCCAGCACTGCAAAACAACGTAAACCAAGGCTCTATCCACCTGCAGGCCCCAAGCTGCCGGGTAGGGAGGGGCGGGGATGGGGTCAGAGTGGGAATGGGGTGGGGGGGGGTGTTAAGGATAAGGAGTTGTCTACTACCTCACAGGGAACCCCGGGCCTTCTACCTCTGAGCTACACCCCCAGCCCTTTTTCATTTTTTTATTTTGAAACAAGCTCTCACTTAGTTGCTGAGGGTCTTGTTAAGTTATTGAAGCTGGCCTCAAACCTTCAATCCTCCTGTCTCAGACTCCCAAGTACTGTTATTGCAGGCATGTGCCACTGCACCTGACTTGAATTGCAGCTTCTTAAAACTATTTTCATCCAAGCAAACTGTGGGGCACAGCACCTTTCAAGTCAGGTGGGGTTTGTTTGGTCTACCCATAACTTTAAAGAAAAAATATTTTACTAGAAGAAATCACAGAAACATCCCCATTTTACTCTTCAAGTTGCCCTGTGGCCCCTCCTGGACTGCCCTCTTGCCTTCAGTCCTCTTCCTAACCCCTGTGTGTGTCACAAGTCAGGCTTTCAGTGGTAACAATCCCAGGCTACTGGTCCTCCTGGCCCTCAATCCTTCCAACCAGCTGATGTCCTCTACATCCTTCCAGGTCAAGTTCAAATCCCTGCTAAGCCATGAAGACATTCCAAACAAGTGTTCCTTTTCTGATTTCCTATATGGTCAGTTTTGTGTCCTGCAAGGACTGGATAGGAACTCTCAGGCAGGCAATTAGGAGGTTTCTGTAGTAGTCCAAACAATGGATATCTAGTCTGAATTCAAGCAGTAACAGTAATCAGAAGGCACATTATATGGCTGAATCAGGACATGGTTCCTGGCTAAAAACAATAAATAATAAAAACACTCACACAGTGTTTCCCACATACCACAAAGCCTGAGTGCTTTATGTTTACTATTTACTAACTCCTACACTGTTATCCAAAAGCACTCTATCCCCACCTTACAGACAAGAAAGCTAAAACCAAGAAGTCAGGTGACCTGCCAAGGACTGGCTGAGTCAGAACCAGAACTCTACAAGGAGAGTCAAAAGATTGCAAAGAAGCAGGGCGTGGTGGTGCACACTTGTAATCTCAGTACTTGGGAGGCTGAGACAGGAGGATCTCAAGTTCAAAGCCAGCCTTGGCAACTTAGCGAGGCTCTCAGCAATTTAGTGAGACCCTATTCCCAAATAAGAAATAAAATCGGGTTGGGAGTGTAGCTTGGAGGTAGAATGCCTCTGGGTTTCATCCCCGATGGCAAAAAAAAAAAAAAAAAAAGACCACAAAGAATAAGCAAAGTTAACTATCCTAAACCTGGCCTACCACAAACAACATAAAGGCTAAGCCTTCTTGCCACAAGTTCCTTCCAGTAATTAAAAGAAGAAAATGCTACCTAAGTCAATTTTCAAATTTCAGAAACAATCTAACATTTTCATTCAGAAAGACAGTGTTCATATTTTATTAAAATTGCTAATTTAGTAGAATTCATGATTCAAAATGTGTTTTAAGTGCCATCAGCATTATTCAGGGTGGTAATTTCTTAAACTATAATTTTTTTTGGGGGGGGGTGGTACTGGGGAATTGAAACCAGGGGCATTCTATCACTGAGCTACACCCCAGCCCTTTTTATTTTAATTTAATTTATTATTATTATTCTGAAACAGGGTCTCAATAAGTTGCCGGGGCTGGCCTTAAACTTATGATCATCCAGTCTCAGCCTCCCAAGTACTGGGCTTACAGACCTGTGCCTCCAGGCCCAAATTAAATTTTCCATTTATTAATTAAGATTTGGCATATGCTAAACAGCAAAAATGGTTTCAATGTTTTCACCATATATATTTTCAGGATTAGAAAAGTAGGGGGGAGCCGGGCATGGTGGCGCACGCTTGTAATCCCAGCATTCAGGAGATTGAGACCAGAGGATCCGGGTTCGCGGCCAGCCTCAGCTACCTAGTGAGGCACTCCGCAACTTAGTGAGACTCGGTTTCAAAATAAAGAATAAAAAAAATAGGGCTGGGGGTATAGCTCGGAGGTAGAATGCCCCTGAGTTCAATCCCCAGTACCGCAAAAAAAAAAAAAAAAGAAAAGTAGGGGGGAAACCGGGCGTGGTGGTGTATGCCTATAATCCCACTATTTGGGAGGCTAAGACAGGAGGATCATAGGTTCACAGCCAGCCTCAGCTACTTAGTGAGGCCCTCTGTAACTTAGTGAGACCCTATTTCAGAATAAAATAATAAAATAGAGCTGGGTGTGGTGGCACACACCTGTAATACCAGTTCTTGGGAGGCTGAGACAGGAGGATCGCAGGTTCAAGTACAGCCTCAGCAACTAGTGAGACTCATCAACCTAGTGAGACCGTTTCAAAATAAAAATAAAATTGGGCTGGGGGTGTACCTTGGAGGTAGAATGCCCCTGGGCTCAATCCCAAGTACCACACACACACACACAAAAATGATAGTAATAATGATAACATAGGGCTGGGGGTATAGCTCAAAGGTAGAATGCTCCTGGGTTCCATCCCTAGTACCACAAAAATATTTTTAAAAAAACAAAAGCAAAAAATAAAAAAGGGCTGGGAGTATACCTCAAAGGTAGAAGGCCCCTAAGTTCCACCCCCAGTACCACGAAGGAAGAAAGAGAGGAAGGGAGGTAACCAAACGATAGAAAGCCATTCCAGCGTTCACCAACACTTAGAATTAGGTATACTAATAGACTTATCTAGGTGATCTCCCAAACATCTCCTACTGACATACACAACACAAATGAATCTCACAAACAGTACACTGACCGAGAAAAGACAAACACAAGAATGCACACCAAATGATTCTGTTTCTATCCCGCTCTAGAACAGGAAAATCTAACCTATAGGAACAGAAAGCTAATCAGTAGTTGTGTCTAGGGTGGAAGAGAACTAAAAGGCAAGAACTTTGGGGGGTAACAAAAATGTACTGTAACTTGACATCAGTAATAGTTACATGAGTATAGACAATTTGTCAAATACACTTCACACTTCAAATAGGTACACTTCACTGCACACAAGTTATACCTTACTGTTAATTTTTAAAGTCAACTAAAAGTAAATTAATTCCTAAATCATGTTAAAATAAACTTTCGAGAGCTGAGGGTATAGCTCAGTGGTAGAGCATTTGCCTAGTATGTGTGAACCCTGAGTTTGATCCCCAACACTGCAAAATGAAACTTCAGTGCACCAAGAAAATAGTTTAAAGACAAAAGTACCAATGCGAAAGAAAATTTTTTTTAATTAAGATTTGTTTTTTCACCCAACTCAAGCATTCTGCCACCCAACACTTTCCAAAAGTCCCCCCATGTCCCAGGCAAAGTCTACTTTGGTCCTTCTGAGGCCCCTGGAGTTGACCCCATGGCTCTTTCACCTCTTATCCTTTCCTGCCCCTGCTCTACTCCCAGCACTGTGGCCACAGAACTAGCCTCCTCCCCTCCATCACAACCCTGCAGATGAAAGTCCACTGCAACTGGTAAGGTGACCCCCCGTAGAGCACCACAGGGGCATCCCCTGCTGCTATAAGGAGGCATACCCCATCTTAAACCGGGGACACATATGAATGCCTTTGATTTTTAAAAAATGAAAGAGTAAGCTGGGTGTGGTGGCACTTGTAATCTCAGTGCTTGGGAGGCTGAGACGGGAGGATCCAGGTTCATGGCCAGCCTCAGCTACTTAGTGAGGCCCTCTGCAACTTAGTGAGACCCTGTTTCAAAATAAAGAATAAATAAATAGGGCTGGGGGTGTAGCTTGGAAATAGAATGTCCCTGGGTTCAGCCCCCAGCACCAAATAAATAAATAAATAAATAAATAAATAAATAAATAAATAAATAAATAAATAAAGACAGAGCCAGCGTGATGGCACACACATGTAATCCCAGTACTTGGGTAGCTGAGACAGAAGGATTGTAGGTTCAAGGGCAGCTTCAGCAAGTAGTGAGACTCTCACCAACCTAGCGAGACTCTGTTTCCATATAAGAAATAAAATTGGGCTGGGGGTGTAGCTCAAAGGTAGACTGCCTCTGGGTTCATTCCCAGTATCACAAAAAATAAAAAAAAAAATAAGAGTAAGCAAATTTTACTGGCATTTCATTTAAATTTATAAGAATAAGTAACTCTTAAACAATTCCTCAGATAGTGACCAGAAATTATTACATCAATTTAAATCTATTTAATTAAAGCACCTAGCTTCTTACAGACTGATTTGATCAAAACTAACTCTGGAGGATAAGAACAGTGGGTGGTAAAGGAATTCAATAATGCTTAATATTAAGAACATTTTGTAGTATCTTCATGCAAAGATATAGATTACAACCGCAATAGGCTAGTAATAATCACCACAGTAATTGTTGTAAGCAGAATATATCCAAGAATCATAGGGTACTAAAATACTCTAAAATTCTGGGGACAGCTCCTCTTTGTTTAGAACTACAAACAAGACTCTAAGCTACTATTCTGGGACAAACAATATGGAAAAAAATTAAAAACTTCAATTTACTGAAATAGTACTAAATTGAATTTGGTTAAGGAATGAGTATAACTGCAGTTAACAATAAACAGATGGACATGTAACATGAAAGTCTTATACACTGTCTTTAAAAAGAACAGCAAATTAGTTTTAAAAGACAAAAAAGGTACCCTCTTTTCAAAAGCTGGCAGGTCTATTAAATTATCCAAATAAAAACTATCCTGAAATATGTTAATCTCAATAATGAACAAGCATACTACCACATTCATGCCCCGCACAACCCAGTCTCCATGGCATAGTAAGAGTGATATTGGAAAAGTGGAAATGAGGTTGTATCACTGCCCAGAGCTTCCCAACTGCAGTTATCATAAATATAAATGCCTTCTCATGGCCCTGAGATCCTGGAAGCCCAGCCCTCTCACACCAATGTTGTCTTGTCCCAGAGGCCCTGGTGGGGCCAACCTCCAGCCCCTGACTTGCCTATTCCCTCAACTAAGCTCATTCCCACCTCAGGACTGTTGCACTTACTGTGTGTTGCCTCTGCCTGGAATTTTCTTTCCCGGATTCCTATGTCTAGGTATCATTCAAGTGTTGATTCTACGAACAGTCACCTCCTCAGAACAAGCCTACTCTGATGTGTGACCCAGGAAACTTTGCTTCACCCTCACCTCCCATTCTTTTTCACAGCACTCGGCACTGTAGGAAATCCCCTTGCCTCCCTCTGAGCGATTAAGCTGCAGAGCTCGTGGCTACCTAGTCCACTGCAGTCCCCACAACATGCTGATTCTGATGCAGTCTGCACTGGAGGAGGGTGGGGGGCAAGGGGGTGCGGGAATGAATGAACATTCAAGATAGCTGAGATAATGAACCAGGATGGTTTATCACAGTGCTCAGGGTTGGATTTGCAGCACCAAGCAAGTAAAAGCTTCTCTCTCTATTTCACTAGTCTTCAAAACAGATTTAGAAGGCTAAATTGCTTTCCTATTGGCTAATCACAGTAGCACAGATTACTGATCAGGATGTGGAGATGCTGCAATCATTAATCCACTATATTGACAGAAAATTGCAAATATTATAACAATTTGAGTTGTGCAAAGACTCTTAAAAAAAAAAAAAAAAAAAAAAAAAAAAAAAAAAAAAAAAGCCAGGCGTGGTGGTGCACGCTTGTAACCCCAGCACTTGGGAAGCTGAGACCGGAGGATCCGGGTTCGCAGACAATCTCAGCTACCTAGTGAGGCACTCTGCAACTTAGTTAGACCCTGTTTCAAAATAAAGAATAAAAAATAAGGCTAGGGGTGTAGTTCGGAGGTAGGATGCCCCTGGGTTCAATCCCCAGTACGCAAAAAAAAAAAAAAAAGAAAGAAAGAAACAAAACCCTAGCCAGGCGTGGTGGCACAAGCTTATAACTCCAGTACTTGGAAGGCTGAGACCAGAGGATCACAGGTTTGCCGCCAGCCTTACTACTTAGTGAGGAGGCCCTCCACAACTTAGTGAGACCCTGTTTCAAAATAAAGAATAAAAAATGGGGCTGGAGGTATAGCTTAGAGTTAGCATGCCCCTGGGTTCAATCCCCAGAATGGAAAAAAAAAGGGTAACCTAAGTGTGACTCAATAAATAGTATTCAAGGCAGTTGTAGCAAATCATCAATGGCTGTCCTCAAATATCAGTTTTCCTCCTTTTCCAGTACCTGACAGGAGTGCACTGCTCCTTGACCCAAATTTTAACTTGCATGTGCCAGCCTGACTGGCCAATTAATGAGAACTGAAGTGTCAGGTACTGAGACAAAGCCTCCATCACCCTTGGATCTTGAATGACAACAGCAGAGCCTCATACTTGTCCACACAGAATGTATAGCAAAAGCAAACAAAAAACAAGTACTGCTGTGTTAAGCCCCTGAGATTTTTGTAGTTGCCTGTTACCTCAGCATACCATAACTCATTCTGACTGCCAAAGCAATGTAGCATGGTAATCAAGAACCTGGGCTTTGGATAGGCTGCGTTTGTTTGAAATCAGAGCACTGTTACTCATTGTTGGAGTGACCATAGGCAAACTACAGCCACCTCTCTGGGCCATAATGTCTTCATCCACAAAATGAAAATTGTAATACCAAAGCTTCAACTGAGTGGCTTCAAAGACCAAACTAATAGGAGATGTATACACTATGCTTGACAGAGTGCCTGGCATGTTTGTTAAGCACTCAATAGAGAGCAAATGGTATTAAACGGCAAATCTCCTCTAAGTTGCTATGAACCCATTTGCATTATCTCACTAGGAAAACAGTAGAACATCTCAAAAGTTAAATATAGATGATCCCCAACATATGATGGTTCAACTTATCATTTTTTGACTTTATGATAGGTTAATCAGGATGTAACCCCACAGTGAGTTGAGAAGCATCTGCTTCAGGATGGGTGTGGAATGTTAATGAGGGAATAAAGGATATCTATGATCTTTCTCCTGCCAGCCCTGCACAGTTTCAGAGAGAAAGAATATGAGCTCGTGTGCAAAGCAAGCTGGGCTCTACATGGAGAAGATGAGAAAGATGAAGAAAGAGGTAAGTAGAGAGAGACAAGGAAGAAAAACAGTATGTGCTCTGGGTCTTTGTGGAGCCCAAAGCTAGACTCAAGAGGAAGAGCCTGGCAAGCTACCTGTCCAGAAAGGACGTGGGGACATAGCCACACTGCACAGTGCGACAGTGCGGAATAAGGACGTGGGGACATAGCTACATTGCAGCACAGTGCGACAGTGCGGAATAAGGACGTGGGGACATAGCTACACTGCACAGTGCGACAGTGTGGAGTAAGGACGTGGGGACATAGCTACACTGCACAGGGCGACAGTGTGGAGTAAGGACGTGGGGACATAGCTACACTGCACAGTGCGGCAGTGTGGAATGGCACTTCGACAGTCAGTGCTTCCTCTGTCAGGCACTGTGCTCTACTGTTACTTCTAAAAGAATCACTTGCAAGCAGTATGGTATGCCCGTGCCCTGGACCCTTCAGTCCCTAAACCTCGATTGGCAGGTACACATGAAAGAAATGATTCTGTACTATTTTCTTAGAGACTGTGCCCATCGTTAGCTAGATATGGCAGTTATAATTCATCAAAGTAATACCAATCCATTCCTAGAGAAAATATTCCAACCTCAAAATACCATCAGGATTTTGATTAGAAGTTAATCTTGCCAGGCGTGTTGCCACACACCTGTAATACCAGTACTTGGGAAGCTGAGACAGGAGGATCTCAGCAGGTTCAAAGCCAGCACACTGTAACTTAGTGAGACCCTGTTTCAAAATAAAAAATAAAAAGGGCTGAATGTAGCTCAGTGGTAGAACACCTCGAGGTTCAGTTTCCAGTACTACAAAAAAAAAGTCAAGCCGGGCATGGTGGCACATGCTTGTAATCCCAGCATTCGGGAGGCTGAGACCGGAGGATCTGGGTTCGCGGCCAGCTTCAGCTACCTGGTGAGGCACTCCGCAACTTAGTGAGACTCGGTTTCAAAATAAAGAATAAAAAATAGGGCTGGGGGTGTAGCTCAGAGGTAGAATGCCCCTGAGTTCAATCCCCAGTACCGCAAAAAAAAAAAAAAAAAAAAAAGTCAATCTTGTTCAAGGTCAACCTTTATTTATACCTGAATTTTTTGTGTAGTTATTTTGAAATAAAATTTTAATGCACTTATTGTTCATTCTCACTGGCTGAAAATGCTTAATTTTTAAAAACTACAGGGACAATTGTTGAAAAACAGATTTTATGACATGACATAATAATCAGTTTAATAGCATGTAACTAATAATATCTTTCCAACAATGAAATATAACTAAAAATGCTGAAAATTTCATAAAAAGTGGGCAATTTTTATAGTCCAATAAAACTTTCATTACTACCAGACCATTTAAATTACACCCAAATCAGAAATGTGTTAACCATTAGAAACATAAGAGGACACTTTTCCACTGATATTTGGCATTTACCATCAAAGGCAGCCCTCTATAGATCTGGTATTAAAACTTGTCGAAAGCAAAATGAAACTGTAAAAGAGCCAAAAAAAAAGAAAAAGAAATGATTATTGCTACAATTGTTCCAAATGGCATGCAGACTTTTTAAAACACATTTGTTTGATATACATGAAACAATAAAGCAAAAGTGTAAGGTGTCAAAATAAGTCCAAATACACTAGAAATATGACTAAACCTGAAAGAGTCTAAGAATTAAGGCATAATTAAGACTGAGGTTAAAGTTGTAAGTACCTTAAATAAATGACCACTGAATGCAGCAAGAACAAATCAATATTCAAATTCCACTTTGGAAGCATTCAAGATCATCCTAACCCAGGAATGAGACTCCTCTAACAATAGTCCTAAGTGTAGAAAAGCAAGCTCCCTCAGCTAAAGAGGTTCACATTAAGAATAAGAAAATAAATGAAATGACATATATGCATATAAGTGTAATAGACGATGACTGTGAAAATCCACTGCTCTTTTTTCCCTCTCCCAGCCCTCATCATTTCAAAAATAATTTGCCTTCAAAAGCATGTCAGTAAATCTCCAAGTTTTAAAATAATAGAAACCATGTGCCCCATGTGTTCACCAGATCCATTTTTTATGATATATAGTCCTCTGCATTAAAATAAACATATTTCTGATAAAGAAAGTAATGAAAAGAAATCAAAAGAATGCATTCCAAAAATTTCACATCTCTCAATTCAACACTGGGATGGATTTATTAAACTCTGCCACCTAATGAAATTAGACTGTGATCTCTGGTTAGAGGCACCTGTAAATGATAAAAAGGTGTCTAAAGTTTCAATTGATGAGAGAGACAAAATGTTTTCAAGTCAGAATTTTAAGCTAAGAACTAAAAAATATTACATGCTTTACATTTTTTTAGGTTTTTGTCCTTTATATTTAAAAAAAATGTATACGACAGCTTAAGAGAAAACATTTCTGATACCTATAAAATTCTATATAATCACAAATAAAATTATATTGAGCCAGGAAATAAGAATACTACTCTAGAATATATTATATACACATAACTATTCTACTTATCAGGACACACTTGAGGTTATAGAAATATCCACAGCGAAATAGCTTAATCTCCAGGTAATCCCACACTTTACTGTAAGGAGAAACACACCTTACATTTCAGTATTTGCCCTCTTTATTCTATGAAGAGTTTTCAAGGATGAAATATTTAAAATTTGTGTTTGATTAGCTGCAGGCTCTAAAAATAACTTTCACTCTTCTTTCAATCAGTGAAAAATTGCGAAATAAGAAGCATTAAAAATGAAAGCTTAATAAGCTTTAAAACAAAGACAAAGCCTCATACTAGAGTGTAGCAGGAGAGAGGTAAAAACAGTATCAACTAAAATCCCTAAGAGTGAGTCCTCCACTCAGGGATCCACAGAAATGCCAACCACACCACAACAAAGCACATTCCACTCCACAAACAGATGCACACTATGGAAGCAACAAACTAACAAATGGCGTTAAGAAAGGACAATGGAAATCTGGAAAGAATGAGTGTGTGTGCTGCTATCTTTTAAAATCAAGAACTGGTCTAACAACTAGGTCATGTATTTGTACAAATTTTTGTTTTTAAACTCACCTGATTCATTTTCAATTCCTGTTGTGTTCTGTAAAGATACACACAACAAAGAAACTTCTTTGATTACATGAGCCCTAAAAAGAAAAACAGACAATTGTAATATGTACCTGCCTACAAATTTACAGTGATTTAAAACCACATACAGAACTGCAGAGTTTGCTCAAAGGGCTATTCATAAAGTAACTCCATGCCAGATCAACTTCCAATCTATGCTGACAGCTTACCTCTCAGATTTATTATCTACAATAAAATAGATTTCTTACTAATCCTTACTAGGAGTTCATTGTACTCTACAATCAAAAGCAGACTCATTACAATGACATCAAAAATTTTTGCGTTGGAACTGTATCACTCCTGAGAAGAAATAAATTAGCTTTGTTAATATTCAGAAACACAAAGCACTGAGGAGTAACTCGTTAAGCACCACAAATGTCCTTTTGCTTTCAATACTGTGCTGCGTGTGAACACAATTAGACCCCATTTCATTACTCTGTTTTTCAAGTTCCTGAAGTAGAAAAGTAGATTTACTAACATTGGCCAGGGGGAATGCTCTTTGGGGAAAAATGCAGTAAAATGCAGAAGTTTATAAAAGCAGTCTGGAATGAGCTACAATTATTCCTTTAAATTGTTGTGTTCCATATATTCATAGTATAACAAAAGAACAAGACAAACTTTTCTTGTATCACATGACATTTCAGTCAATGATGGACTGTATACACAAGGGTGGTTCCACGAGATTCTACTGCCTTGCGATTTCACAAGTGTCTTAGGCACGTGGTCTAAGTGCATTTATGATATTTGCACAGCTACAAAACTGCCTAATGGCCCATTTCTCAGAATGTATCCTGTCCTTTATGACTGTACTCATTCCTATACAGTAACCTATTCAGATGGCTCTTTCTACAACATACACTTTAAGAGTCATTTGATGCCATTCATAATATATGAAAATCATACCACTTCAAGTAGAACTTCCACTGATATTTCAAATGTTTCCAGCATGTACACATATATACCATTAAGTGTAATTCTTCTATTTCTTCATCACTTGTTTATAACTTATCTTTCCTTCCCTTGAACCACAAGACTCTGCTTATATTGTAACTTTCTTTTCTAATTGTTAATAACCCAAGGAATATGTAATTCTTACACAATGGTATTATTCATGCAATGGTGTTCTCCATACTGGAAGAATATACTGCCTGCCCACTATCATAAAGAATAGTGACTTGACGTTTTACCCCAGTTCTGTAATAAGGATAGCTAATTTTTTCCTTTTCCTTTCTTGAGCTACTGAATGAACCACACTCGCCTGATCAATTTAAACAAAGGCACTATATTTAAATTACGGCCTGGTCATCTGAGCTATTTTTTACTTATAATTGGCAAATGGAAATGTATTCCATAACACTGCAGCTTGTTAGAGGTCAATACTAGCCAAACCAATATAATCTCAGTGAATGAAATGTCAGACAACTAAGGGGGAACCCATAAAGCCCATTCCTTTGAAGTTTAATATTGAGCATCTTTCTCACATACACTAAACACATCTTTCTCTAATATATGTCATATATTGAACATAATTGATTTTTTTGAGACTTCAGATTGTTACCGAGTTAAAATGTATATTTGAAGCTGGGCGTGGTGGCACTCGCCTGCAATCTGCAATCTCAGTACTGGGAGGCTGAGACAGGAGGATCACGGATTCAAGGACAGCCTCAGCAAGTAGTGAGACTCTCATTAACCTAGTGAGACATTGTTTCAAAATAAAAAATAAAATAGGGCTAGGGGTGTAGCTCAGAGGTAGAATGTCCTCAGGTTCAATCCCCAGTACCACACAAAAAAATGTTTATTTGGATATAAAATAGTGATAAGGTTTGTAGTCCCTCAGATGTGCACACCTGACCCCTTGACCACAAATGTCCACTGACCACCATCAGTTCCACTAGGCAGTCCTGTATGACACTTCATTCCGCAGGTGAGTAAAAGGTTGGGGGTTTCACCCATCCTCACTAAGCTTTTATAAGTAGGTTTATTAACTTTGGTTAAGGGAAGGTATCTTTGAAGGAAAACAGAAAATGTACAGTAAATACAAATGTTGTAATGAGATGTTTGGGAAGAGCCACAATGCTGCACCATTTCACTGGGTCACCTTTGCTTCTCAGGACCATCAGAATCACCATGACAACTGTGATGGACAAAGCGTGGACCCAGCAGGCACCATGCTGCTTTACAGGATCAGCTCAGTAAGCCTCACCTAGGTGAGTGCCACCAGCATCCTGAGCCACTATCACATAGATTCAAGAGGTCACAATAACTTAGCCAAGGTCCCACAATTCTGGTTTCTGCCATCACTTTTTTTTTTTTTTTTTTTTTTTGCAGTAGTAGGGATTGAACTCAGGGGCATTCTACCTCCGAGCTATACCCCCAGCCCTATTTTTTATTCTTTATTTTGAAACAGGGTCTCACTAAGTTGCGGAGGACCTCACTAGGTAGCTGAGGCTGGCCGCGAACCCGGATCCTCCAGCCTCAGCCTCCCAAATGCTGGGATTACAAGCGTGCGCCACCACGCCTGGCTTCTGCCATCACTTTTTAACCATATTTCATGGTTACTTGGTTTGGGGGTTTTTTGTTGTTGTTTTTTTTGTTTTGTTTTTGGTACATTTGTGTTTTGTGTGTGTGTTTTAACAGTTTTACTAAGATATTCATATGTCATACAACTGACTCATCTTCAATACACAATTCAAGAGTATTTACTATATTCACAGAGTTTTGTAACCACCACAATTACTGTTAGGACATTTTCATCAGCACAAAAAGAAACATACTCATTGTACCCATCGGCAGAGACTCCCTATTCCTTTCTACTCCTGTTCTCCCTAACCCAGTCCTAAGCAACGATTTGCCAATTCTGGACATTCTGTATTGCCAAAGAACAAAATAACAACAATTTAAAGATCGCAATTGGCTTTATCTTTGATTCTACAATGAAGTAGCACATTCCATGAAAGATTTAACGTTCCCTCGCCTACCTGTCACTCCTGCCTCCCCGTGTGCACCCACGAGTCAAGCACTGTTTCTGACTAACGAAGAGAGAGAAGACCCCTACTCTCTAGAGGAGGAAATCTGCAGTGAACCAGACATAAAATATGTAGTATGCCAGATTAAAAAAAAAAAAAAAAGTGCTTTAGAGAAAAATAAAGGTGTTAGGGAGGAGATGGGTTATAATCTCTACCTCCACACCTGCAAATCTAATAAACCTACCTGTCCAAGGACTGAGGAGACATCTCAAAAAAGCCAAGATGAGCTGTGAGTCACAAAGGCCCCAGCAGGAGCATCGGAGAGAGTGGCAGTGTGAACGAGAAGCCTCTCTTGGCAGAGGACAGAGCGGAGGGGCATCCCTTCTGTGTGGCCAAGTGCAAAGGGGTGGGAGCAGTGTGTCGGAGGTGAGGTCAGAGGCCAGTGTCCAGTCTATGCAAGAGATGAGGCTGGGTTGGCCCGGGTGGTAGAAAGACATGAGAAGGGACTAGATCCTAGATATATTTTTAGAATAGAGTTTTGCTGCAGAATTAAATGTGAGTGAAATATGGAGGAGAGGGAGGGAGTCGGGGATAGTGCCCCGGCCTTATCCTAAGGCACAGGAGGACGGAGCCGCTGCATTCTAAGGGGCTGCCTTCTTTTCTTCTGTTTGTTGCTTTTTATTTAACATGTTTCTCCTTCTTCCTCACCCTTTGTAGTTACTAGCTCACCAGCACAATTCAAACTGAGATATCCTGACATTTGATATAGGATCCAAACACTACAATGCTTAACACATTTCTTTGGATTATAATCTCAATAAGCGGCAACTATTTGTATATTATTATATGATTAAACATCTTCTACAGTCAGGTGTGGTGGTACCTGCCTGTAATCCCAGCTACTCAGAAAGCTGAGACAGGAGATTGCAAGTTTGAAGCCAGCCTTGGCAACTTAAGACCCTGCTGAAAAAAAAAAAAAAAGGTAAAAAATGAACTGGAAATGAAGTTCAGTAATAGAGCGCCCTTGGGTTCAATCCTAATACTACAAAAAAAAATTTTCTGTTCTCTATATCCAAATAGAAATGCACTCATTATTTCTTTGTACATTAAAGAAGGATCCTAACACCTTTTTCTTAGTGTTCCCTATATACCTGTGCATAGAGGAAGCCCCAGCTACTTAGGGGCTGAGAAGGGAGGATCACTTGAGCCCAGGAGTTCCAAGACCAGCCCAGACAACATAGGCAGACATGACTCACCACCCCCACCCCAAAAGGAACTGAGATTTCGGGCAGTCTCTTCACAGAAGACCACTGTTATTGCAGACAGCTCCTTCTGCTTGCATTACCCTGAGCAATCAATACAGATACTTCCAATCACTTTCACAACCAAAAATACCTACACACATGCCCAAATACACTCTAAACTGCAAGGCTCTGACTGTAGTAATCAAGTGACAGCTGCAATATGAAATGTGATCATGTATTTTAAAGCAACTACAGACTCCAAATGCTGGTTGACAGTAACTTGCTTAAGCTTCCTCCAGCACTGCTCAAAGTCCCCATGGCAGCGCCAGGGCAATCCTTCATGACCTTCATGTTCAGTGTTGACTTCAACAGCACTGCTTTCCCATACCTACTTAAATAATGAATGCCATCTCAAGGTCAAAGTTTTATCAAATAGGAGAAAGCTTGTGATCAATACTAGCAGTGCAGAGGCAGAGAAGAATCTTTCCAAACATATTACTAAAACCAAAGCCGTATCAAATGCTTTTTGGGGTACTGGGGATTGAACCAGGTGCATTCTACCTCCAAGGTACACCCCCAGCTCTAATTTTTATTTTTTTATTTTGAAACAGGGTCTCGAGAGGCTGACGAGTCTCACTGCTTACTGAGGCTATCCTCGAACCTGTGATCCTCCTGTCGCAGCCTCCCCTACTGGGATTATAGGCGTGCATCACCACATCTAGCTTTTTTTTTTTTTTTTAATAAGTGCAGGGATAGGGATGTTGCTCAGTGATAGAGGGCATGCTTAGTATTAGAAGACCCTGGGATCCATCCCTGGCACCACAAACAAACAAAAAGTATCTCTGGTTTTCTAATGATAGATACTGAGAATCTTAAAAACTCCAGGATTTCTCTGACCCTGGCTTATATCTTAGTTTCTCTTTTGGAATTCCTTACCTAACCAAACATTCTCGAATATTGCCACAGCACTCCCTGACTGTGTCTATGCATCCCTCTTCTACCACCTTGTTGATATTGATCAGTACTACAAAGAACAGAAAAAATACATTAGACAGACACACAAGTTTAGTTCTTATTGCAACTATAGTTTACTAATACCATACACTCTTAGAAAAACAAAAGCTTCATTTCTGTTCTACAGATTTAAGGTTTTAATAATATGCATGTATGACAGGCATAGTTGGCGCACTCCTGTAATCTCAGTACTTGGAAGGCTGAAATAGGAAGATAGGAGGTTCGAGGCCAGACTCAGCAACCTTGTGAAGCCCTCTGCAACATAGTGAGACCCTGTTTCCAAATACAAAGATAAAGTAGGGTTGGGGGTGTAGCTCAGGGGTAGAATGCCTCTGGGTTCAATCCCCAGTACAACAAAACAACAACAATAATAATATGCATGTACTTAGCTTTTCAAAATATTGCTTCCAAGTTGCAGAACAAATCATCCTTACTAATATTTGACTTATTAATATGATCAGTATCAATACAGCAACAATAAACTAACTATGGTCTTAATTCAAATGCTGGCCCTTTAAAGTGTCAAGATAATCGAAGGATTGTTAAACTATCATCTGATATGGAGGTCCAGAGTCTAGAAAATCTAGAGATTAAGTGGGACACCCCTGCCCATAGGTCTGACCAGCCCTGTAGCCCGAATCCTATCTCCTCACCAAACCTCTGAAATAAAGCAAATTAATGTAAAGCAGACACAGACTAGCACTGCTGTAACACTGGCTAAACTAACTTCATCCATCTTTGCAGATCTGTATAATCCACAAAGCTCTATGAAAGGCACAGGAAAAGCAACAGCAGTTTCTTTAACATCAGTTTAAGTCTGGGGGAAAGGAAAGAATCAGAAAAATATTTGATTTATAGGTTTACCAGTAAGTCACTGATTTTATAATTATTTTTTAGGACAAGTTCAGATTCTGGCATTTTGAAAAATACTCTAAATTTACCAAAGTCACTTAAAATTCATTTATACAACTTTTTATAATTATTTTCTTGAGTATTGATGTATATA
The DNA here is from genome assembly GCA_004027655.1 of Graphiurus murinus. NCBI lineage: Eukaryota > Metazoa > Chordata > Mammalia > Rodentia > Gliridae > Graphiurus > Graphiurus murinus. The sequence goes on from PVLC010006438.1 coordinate 55,642, forward strand.
GACTTAGGAGACCCAAAATGCAATGAAAACACTGGCTAAATACACGCAAAAGGTTTTAAGATGACATTTTGTGAAAGTTTACAGTAAACATAGGAAAAATACATAAAGTAGATCTCATAGCAAATAAATATTGCAGCAAATCTAGATGATGAAGCTTCTAGCAGAGTAGATTCACAGGGCCTAATACTGACTTTCATTTACCCTGACCAAAAGATTCTTGTGATTCAGAAGCTTTTAGAAAAGTAAAAACATCTGCACCATGCTTTCTTCTCAAAGCTTTTACCATTTTAAAAACATTATTAATGTATTCATTTCACAGAAAACTACCACTCATAATTCCTACCAACAAGGCAGAATCACCAAACTACAATCTGTAAACTCTAAAAATCAATATGAAAATATATAGTGCTGTCTTGTTAGATTAAGTTAGAGCACAAATATTGAATCTGCCTAGAAATTTGCTAAATGAAAAATCATTTTCCATTTCCAAAATAATTTCACAAGAGCAATCATCTAAGTTTCACACTAAAAAACATAGCCCAGGTTTACTTTGAAAATACAAATGATATTACCAAATTAAATAAAATGAGAAAGCAAATTGAAATGTTTATCATTTTAAGAACAGGAAGAAGCCGGGCGTGGTGGCGCACCCTTGTAATCCCAGCATTCGGGAGGCTGAGACCGGAGGATCCGGGTTCGGGTTCGCAGCCAGCCTCAGCTACCTAGTGAGGCACTCCGCAACTTAGCGAGATCCAGTTTCAAAATAAAAGAATAAAAAAAATAGGGCTGGGGATGTAGCTCGGAGGTAGAACGCCCCTGAGTTCAATCCCCAGTACCGCAAAAAAAAAAAAAAAAGAACAGGAAGACCATGTGTGTGAAGAAGGAAGAGACTGAGAAGACACAGCAAAGATGGGATGAACATTGAACCAGAGGGTGTAGACTCTGTGACCATTCTGCTCCTCTCCTCTGCAAAAATGATTCCCAGCCATAGCAAAAACAGTGGTGATGCAGAGTAGACCACAAAGAGCAGCTGTTCTGCCCACAAATGTTCATGAAGAGCCGGAAATGCTGGTGCACGCCACCTTTAATTCCAACTACTCAGGAGGCTGAGGCAGGAGGATCACAAGTTTGAAGCCAGCCCCAGCAACTGAGCAAAACTCTGTCTCAAAATGAAAAATAAAAAGAGCTTGAGATGTAGCTCAGTGGTAGAGAGCTCCTGGGTTCAATCTTCAGTACTAAGAAAAATAATAATAATAAGTATATGAAGAGATACACAGAACGAGATGTTCACAAATCAGTAATTTCTACCATTTCAGTAAACTGATTTTCCTCAGTGAGGTTCAGAACACCACAAGATTTTCCCAGGGTTTGATTTTCTGAGAGTGGCACCAATCTACACAAAGAAGCGAGGCTCAGCAGCTTTACTGCAGGTAAGAGAATCTGCAACTGACTACAGTTTCCACACAACAGATCAGAAAGAACCAGGGGTCTACTGTTCTCAGGAGCTTCTGAGCTGCAGAACTCAATGAGAAAACAGGATTGATTCCAGCTCTGTTTAAAATATGTAAGTTACAGAGCTCTGAGGTCAACAGCCCTCTGGCTCCAACTGGCCTTGAGCAATTAAACAACACCATATAAATATGTCAAATCAGAGGCCAGCTGGTATGCTAGAAAAGTATTATAAATCCACATTTAGACTGTGGTGCCCAAGGTTCTTTCCCACCAGAATTTCTCTTCCTTTATTTGGGGGAAAACGGATTAAAGGGAATTTTTTTTTCAAAAACTGCTTCTGGGATGGGAGTGTAGCTCAGCGGTAGAACACTTGCCCAGCATGCTTGAGGCCCTCGGTTCAATCCCCAACACAGAAAAAATAAAATAAAATAAAATACTGCCCCTAGCATCCATTAATAAAGAGCTAAACTAGCTGGGCGCATGCCTGTAATCCCAGTACTTGGAGGGTGAGATAGGAGGAACATAGGTTTGAGGCCAGCCTTAACAATTTAGTGATACCATTTTAAAACAAAAAGGGCTAGGGGTATGGCTCAGTAGAGGTAGAGTGCCCCAGGTTTAATTCACATCACCAAAAGAAAACTTTTTAATTAAATAGCTAAGCTTTACAAATAGAGGCAATTGCTGATTCCTTATCATTTACCTGGCTGATGTCACAGACAGCTATTAACATATGCTCTCCTTTACTCTTTTTATTAAATTTGTATACCTATTCCATATTGCACTGAGCATGGAATTTATTATATCACAAATCTTAGGCTTTGTTTAGGGCTCCTACAATATTCTAACTCCCTAATTAAAAATACCTGCTTTCTCAAAAGAAATTAAAATATATTCCCTACCTCTCACTGTAACAGTAGGCTATTCCTCCCCAGGCACAAAGAATAAAAGAATTATTGTCAATTTTCCTGGGTGAGGTAAGCCCCCCCCCCCAATTAAAACACTCTTCAATTAAAAAGTTAACTTCCTTTCCTTATTTTCAAGACTAATTGCCAAGAACTATAGATGTAATAATCAACAGGAGAAGGTTGGAGAGGCAGGAATAAGACGTCCTCCTGATCAGTCCCTGCTCTCTGATGAGACTACACTGCAGACGCAAGGTTATTACAACTCCCATCACCTCCAGCAAAAGCACATTGTAACCAACTATTAACTGTCTAGTCGGAATGACATACTCAAAGAAGTGTCAGTTAAAAAATATATTCTATTATTTTCCCTATGCTAGATATACAAGAACTTATTTTTTTTTTTAAAGAAAATTAAGTCAATTCTTTACTAATGCCAAGCTTCAAAGAAAAGCAAAGTGTCATGTGACAGCTCATCCCGAAATTCCCACCCAAAATGAACACTTGGCTGACCCCTTCAGGCTACTGTTTTTCCAGCAGTGTTGCCAATGCTGATACTATTTTGGGAATTAAACCTTGAAAACTGAGATTTTTCAGGACCCCTGTGCAAAAGACTTGTGATTTTCCTGAAGAACAAGAGAAAGCCATGGCGAAACGAGTCATCTCACCCAAGGACTCATTTCTCATTTGGTCATCTCACACAAAGGCTCTCCAAGAATTCATCTGGTCATCCCGAGGTGGCTGCTCAGAGCTCTTGGGTTCTTCCTACACAACATGGAACGCAGGAGCACTTACATCACTAAGAGTCTCCCAAGATTCTACTAACGCATTTTTATTTACTTTGGTAAGGAGCAATTCTTATCCTTTAAAGAATCTGAGGTTTCAGGTTTATCCTCTAAATCTGTAACTACTTCTGTTATTAAGAACTTTTAAAAATAATGGCAAAGCCTACTGTTTGCAGAAAAATGTATTGCTCCACAGTTTAAGAAGCTTTTGAACATACATGAGTTACTACTTTTTAAAAAAAAAGTACATTTCCATGAAGTTATTTGTCATTCTTGTTTCAAGGTAAAAATAAATCTCTAGCCACTTATGATTAAAAACAACAAGACTGTCTCTTGACACTTGTCTGCTGTGGTCAGAAAAACTGAACTTCAAGTGAGGATCTATATAGAGCAAGAATAAAACAGGTAGGGACCATTCCAGGTGGCTATTAATTCCAGGCTAAATTTCAACTTGACCTTGTGGACAAGGCTCCCCAGATACTGCGTGAGTTATTATCCCTCTCCCAAAGCCCTGTAGGTCGACAGTGAAAGAGAGAAGAGAATCACTGAAAAGCAGAGTTCGTGACACCTGCAGGAGAGCCTGGTTTCAAGACAGCCAGTCAAGAAGGCAGCTTCCGCAATCTGGAATGGGCAACAAGGAGTTTCTTACAGCAAAAGCTCCATACCCAAAACAAAGTTTAATATTTAAGGAAGATTAAATTTAAAGAGTGAAAAAGTAGGTGATATGTGAACAGCCAAAAAGACTGGGGCCAGACAGTCCAGTTAAGAATCCAAGATGAGCCAAGCATGGTAGCCCACGCCTGTAATCCCAGCCTTGGGAGGCTGAGACAAGTTTGAGGACAGTCTCGGCAAGTAGTAAGACTCTTACCAAACTAGCAAGACCCTGTTTCAAAAATAAAAATAAAATAGAACTATAGCTCAGAGGTAGAATGTCCCTGGGTTCAATCCCCAGTACCACACAAACACCCACAAAAAAGAATCCAAGCTAATGAGCAATTAGGATTTGAACCGCAGATGATAGATGGAAACAAAAAATGATACACACCACATAGGAAGAATATGTTAGATAACTAAACAGGAAGTAAAGAGATAGTGAGGATAAGTCCAAAATGTAGGATGCAGCTGAATGAAGAATGATTCTGAATACACTTTAGAGATAGAGCACAGCAAGGAGTGGTGGTGTACACCTATAATCCCAGTACTTGGCAGGCTAAAACAGGAGAATCTCAGGTCCGCCTCCACACTTAGTGAGGCCCTCAACAACTTAATAAGACCCTGTTTCAAAATAAAAAAAAACAGGGCTGGGGTTTGGTTTAAAGATAGAATGAATGCCTCTGGGTTCAATTCCCAGTACAAAAAAAAAAAAAACTTAAAGTCTCTTAAATTACTTGCATAGCCTTTACTTATTAATTTCAAAACATCCCAGGGAAATAAAGAAGTAATAGTTGTCCCAACTTTACAAACAAGAAGAGGTGAGGGGGACAAGTGACCTATCTACACCCCCCCCCCACACACACACACAGCTGTGCTTCATTTGGAATACTATTATTCAATACACTGAGGCAGGGCTCCATTCAATTACTACAGAGGATGCACTAACACGGCATTTATCTCCTGAAACAGCTGAAATGACCTGCTCCATGTTGCCTAACAAGTGGCAAGAGAACGTCATAATTAAAAATCTGAATTTATCACAAGAGCACTCCTTTTGAGGTACACCTTAAAACTCAAACTCCTCAAAATAAGCTTCAGAGTAAGAAACACTTTGAATGTCACTTTTATGCTGATACTCCAAAATAATCTTAAATTATACTATCTTAATAGTGTCTTGGGAAATGTGCAGGATTCATATGGAAGTCTATATGGGTTTGATAAATCATACGGTTCTTTACAAAAAGAAAAAAAAAAATTTTTTTTTAAAGCACTGGGGACTAAACCCAGAGGCATTCTACCTCCAAGCTATATCCCCAGCCCAAATTTTTATTTATTTGGAAACAGGGTCTCACTAGGTTGCTGATAGCCTCACTAGATTGCTGAGGCTGGCTTTGAACCTGTGATCTTCCTGTCCCAGCCTCCCAAGTATTGGGATTACAAGTGTACGCTACCACGTCCGGCTCTTTTCAAATTCTGATAGCATCATTTGAATTATTTGAAAGTACTACAGAATTTTCCCACCAGAGTTTAACAGAGTTGTAGAAAAACGACATATAAGTGCTTATAAAATTTGTGGGTTTTACCAATTTCCAGACTGGCTGCCCACTATAATCAAAATAACAGTTGCACTTAGCTTTACATACTTCAGACAAGCAGTGCCAAGAAGTAATTTAGTTCTTTCAAAGCAAAAACTAACGTAATTTACTGCAATATTACAAAATATTCTTTTCCCCAAAATGGCTGGAAAATATATAAATATTCAATGAAACCTCCTTTATTGCATGTTCCAAAAGACTAATAAATGAGAACACAGTATAGGTATGACATAAACCAAGACTAGAAGAATAAATAGTATACAATACCAAGAAAAATATTATAAACATATTTCACTTCAAATGAACCGGATTTACTACACACAATAACTCTAGTTCATGCTTTAGGGAGGTGGGTAGGAAATGAAGAACATTCTCTTTATGAGAGAATATTTAAATGACACATGTATTCACTCCAGTGAAATTATGCAGATATTCTATAAATTCAGAAAAGTATCCCATTACCAAATGTGGTTCCTATGGCAGAATCTCTTTTTGTACATTTATCAGTGCATTCTGACTAAAGATCATTTATTCCACACAAGATTATCCATTCTTAAAAGATTACAAATAAAGATTTGGCAACTTATATTTTCTCCCCCAGCAGAAGGTACATTAATGACATATGGTTTCCATGAAGATCAATTATCTATCTTTAAATTATAATGTATTCACTTAAAGTTAGGTATGCACTTCAAAAGTAAACCTTCTTTCCCCAGGGCAAATTCATCATTTCTGTGCATAAACCCAACTGGTTGTTAAAAAAAAAAGAAAAAGAGATTAAAGAAAAGCAATAGTTTGGCTTCTACCATCAATCTTCAAGGGGTTGTTTCAGCAAGTCTCATTTTCTAGGAAGAAAAGACAGTTATTTCTGTGCTTTTCAGCATAATGGACCATGAGCTTAAATTATTCACCATGCATCAACTCTATGCAAATTTATTTAAATTTCATAATAATTGAATCTACATACTGAGAATACCAATCCCATGTCATGAAAACTCCTTCAGTTTAAGGATACTTCAGACTGCTTTATCTCTTGCCAAAACAAGATGCCAAGGAAAACTGCTAAAAGTGACCATCTAAAAAGTCACAGACGCAAAAGCTGGAAGGAATTTGGACAGAACAGGAAGACCATTCCCCAGGTTCAAGGTATAAACCATACTGTTTACTCTTACTGTTCTTTGAGGTTGAATAAACTACTTCACTGATTCAACCATACAGTGAGATGAGCCTTCCTTGAATGCAGCTGTTGAAAGTCATGCAATTTTGTCTCCCCTAAGGGATATCTGGCAATGCCTGGAGACTTTATTACTTGTTACAATTCAGGGGGGTGCTGCAGGCATCTCATGGGTAGGCAAGTGGCTAAACATTCTACAAAAGAGAGCCTCCCACAATGCAGATGATCCAGTCCAAATGTCAGCAGTACAGAGGCTGAGAAACCCTGTGGTAATGAAACGTAATTGCTTTTGGGAGTAATGGAATCCACAGCTATCAGTCGCTCTACAAAAATGATATTTACAGCTTTACCTGGAAACTTCTAGCTTCAAAAAGAGAGAGCCAGAACACTAGCCTGGGCCCCTGTATATATCTGCACGCTTTTTTTTGGGGGGGGGGGCAGTACTGGGGATTGAACCTAGGGGTATTCTGCCTCAGAGCTAACCCCCATACATCCCCAGTCTTATTTTTGTTCTTTATTTTTGAAACAGGGTCTCACTAAGTTGCAGAGAGTCTCACTAGGTTGCTGAGAATGAGAAGAGAAGATAGAAAGCCAAAATTGATCGTTATTTCTTACAACTTTATCTGCAAGAAAAACCCATATTCAGAGGCTAAAAAGCAAAATTTATATTTTTCACATATCTTACATATACCATTTTAAAATTCACAATGGAAAAGGCTTTCAAATTTTAATGAAAAAAAAAAAAACTGAGTCTAGAAACCTAACAGATTAATATGAAATTGATTTGATAAATCATATTCCACCCACATAAATATCCATTAAACATCCTACTGAAGAATGGTTAATGGCTTGGATACATGCTCATAATATCATAAGAAGAATATTATGATCAATATACACAATATGATATCAACCCTGGGTAAAATACAAATATAGAGAAGTGAATAAGCTCTATAGATAAATAGATGTAAGTAAAGAAATACAATGCACACCAACAGAGATCAAAAAGTGAAGATCTGCCAAAATGTTAACAATGGCTCCCTGAACAGGGAAAAGGTTATAACCACTTTCTATTCCTTCTTTGTGCTTTTCTTTTTTCCAACTGTTGTGCAGGTGGAATATTTTGTTAGTTTTTATTTTTACAAAACTAATATATTAGCTACAAACTTAAACTGTATCATTTCAGGCACTATCTGCAGAAGTAGGAAAAAAAAAAAAAAAACAAACCTAAATGAATGCACCAACTCTTCAGCAAAAGAAACCTCTTTTAGAATCAACAAAAGTGAACATTTATTAAGCATTATTATTATTATTATTATTATTATTATTATTATGCTCCTAGCACTTTCTAAGTACTTTTAATGTATTAACTTATGTAAATAAAACCAAAAAAGATGTGTCAGGAAAAAAAAAAACGAGCCCTGGAATAACAACAAATGCAAATGAGTGTTAGTTCCCATTATGAATTTCTATCTCCATTTTCATAGCCTGAAAGGAAGGGAATGTAAAAATAATATAGGAATACATGAATGTATCACTAAGAATCTCACTATCATATAAAATTACGATGCACCAATTTTAAAAAAGGAAATAAAGGGGTTTCATAAGATGATATTTAAGTCTACTTTAAGCTAAACCGAGACCTACGTGGGAAAGAATTTGGACAATTGTTTGTAAGGCCTCCAAAACGAAAGAGGTAGTTGCACCCCATCTCAAAACAACAACAACAACAAAACAGAAACCCACTAAAGAAACGAACTTGATTGTGTCTCAGTGTCATCCCTTCCTTTAATATTTGTATACACATTTCTTATCATGGAAAAAAAAAGGGGAAAGGGGCCTACACAACTGACCAAACGGAAATGAAATCCATGCTATTGTAAGTAGGTAAGAGAATGATTGAAAGGTTTCGTTGGTTGTTAAAAGATGCAGCCACTTTTAACAATAAACCTGAAATAAACTTTAAGATATATTTTAGTCGTGTTCTGGGGTCCATAATCGCTATAGGAACAATTATTTCGGTGTCTGATTAAAGGACTCTAAAGACAAGTTACTAGGATTCAGCAAACAGCCTTCCAGGCATCAAACACACCCCAAACCTCAAAAACATTAAATTCAAAGTGAGGGGCCAGGAGGAATCTCCTCTGTACGCGAGTGGATTCCAGCTGCAATTAAGGGAAATGGGGCTTCCGGGTTAACGATGGGATTTATCCCACCGTTCACAGCCTGTCACAAGGTTGTGAGCCCGTGGATCAGTAACTCACGCGTGGATTGGGGAGGATCACGGACGTTTGGGGAGTAACACTGACCTGATAGGTTTACTTCTTGTCTCACCTGCCACCATCAGAAAAGGGTTCACGGATAGCTTTAGGAACAGAATAATAATATCTACAGAAGTGTACGTCTTACACACATACACACACACACACACACACACGCACGCAGACATCAGTGGGTCTATGGAGACATCGAGGTTGACAATTTCCAGCTTTCGAAACCACACAAAAACTAGTTCGGAAAACACAAAGACGCAAGATACACAACAAACTAAGAATGCAAATGCACAGGACACTCTCGGTGGGAACACAAAAGAGAAAAGCACAGCGACTTGACAATCGGGACTGCCCCAGAAGAGCCCACGTGGGGTCCCCGGTGGCCCTGCACCGGGTCCGCCGCACCGCCACAAAGCGAACCCCAAACTCGACCGCAGGGACCCCACGGCCGTCCGGGACCGACCCTGGGCCCCGGAGCCGACGGCCGGCGCCTCGCGGCGGGGACGCCCGGGACCTCGGAGGGGGCGCGTCCTCCTGCCCGCCGGCCCCCACATGTCGCCGGCCCCGCGCGCCCCATGGGGACCAGCCAGCGTCCCAGCGCCGGCCCCGAGGCCGCCTCCCCCGCCGCCGCTTACCCGCGCCAGCCGCGCCCGGCGCCTCAGCGAGCCCACAGCCGGCGTTGCCGCCGCCGCTCCGGCGCCCGCGCCGCGCAGCCGCCATCTTGGCCCCGGCCGGAAGTGACGTCGGCGGCGGCGCGGCCTCCGCGACCCCGACCCCGACCGCGACCCTGCGCCGCGCGCGCGCGCCCGCCACGCCATGCCACGCGGACCCGCGCTTCGAGGACGCCGCAGAGCCCCGGCGACGCCTTGGACCCAGGCGGCACGGAGGAGCCCGGCATCCTGCGCGGTTCCGAGTTACTCGAAGAACCCGCGGCCTTTCCCAAAGGCTAGAGTGCGGAGAGACACCGAGAGGGACTGGAGTCCAACATGGTCCATCGAGAGCCCGGTCTTGGCTGAGGCCGAAGGACCGAAGGACCCGTATGGCCTCGCCCAGAGCTTGCAAACGCCAACCAGCTGGGCCTGTTTGTTGATCTTTTGCAGGCTGCCCGCCCTGAGCCTCGAAGGCGCCGGAGAGGGCAACTTGGCGTTGGCCCTAACTAGTAGAGTTTACTATTTGCACAGCAGTGAGCAAACAGACGACCTGGAAGATGATGCGAAGTGCCTCGGTGGAGATGAACAGGGCTGGATTAGAGATGGCTCCTAGACCTGCGAGGGGAGCCGTCTAGCACGCAGGTGGAAGGGAATCTGGAGGTGCAAGCTGAAGATACAGTAGAAAGTTGAGACATGACCTGTCTGCTGTCTAAAGCCATGAGCACTTCAAGATCAGTTACCCTCTGAGGATGAAGTTGAGAAGAATTTAAATGTAACGGCCAACGTTAATCCTCCGTGGAAAGGACCCGGTCTGAAGAATAGACAGTATGTTAGGTGTGGATGTGCCTCCAAAACTTTGAAAGACCAGACGCGTTTACTTATGGAACTAGGGCTTAATTTAAGAAAACATGTGGCATCAACATATATCATCTTACTGAGAAGGATGATGCTATAGCTGATGACCTAGTTCTAGTGAAGAAGTGGAGAAGCCAGGCATGCTGGTGCACGCCGGTAATCCCAGTACATGGAAAGCCAAGACGAGAGGATCACAGGTTTGAGGCCAGCCTCAGTAATTTAGCGAGTCTTTGAGGGACCTAGTGAGACCCTGTTTGAAAACTAAAAAGGTTGAGGGTGTAGCTCAGAAGTAGAATGCGCTAGCGTTCAATCCCCAGTACCACACACACACACACACACCACAGTGGCAATAATTTCATCAAAGTAAATGTTATCGAGTCATGAAAAAGTAATAGAGTTAGCACAGAGCCCAAGAAAGAAGTATTAGGGCCTCAAACAAAAATGATTTCATCTTGGCTAGAAACTCCCAAGTCTTGCTCAGTACACCCTTCCCTCTGCTTCCAGAAATGTCCCACTGTCTGGCCTCAAACTTGCCCGTAAGCCCCTTGCTTATCAGACCCCTCTGCTTACCGGAAAGCCCCATTATCCTGTCTAACCATGGTGCAAGAAGCCCGTGGTAAGCCCTCCCCCTCCCCTGTAAGATCTCTTAACAGCCCCCACCCCTTGGCAATAGCTAACTACCACTCCCCCTCCCTGTAGAATTTCTCCTTAAACAACCTATATAAACTTCTAGTGTGTAAATAGATATGGGCTCCAACCTTCCCTGAAGACCTTCTCCACAGACTTTGTCCCAATAAACCTGTACTGCCCTTGAGCTGTCTACTGTCCCCTTCCTTCCCAAACTTTTCAAAAAGGAAATCAAACCCCAAAAGTGTATCTCTCCCACTATTCAAGGAAAAGAGATGTAGATCTGAGAACTATGCAAGCAAGTCCCTAAAGTAATTTGTTGTTATGTCTCCTGAGCCAGGCAGTCATTAGACTTTTGCACCACTTGCCTAAATCAATGCCTTTCAACTTGATCCATGCATCAAAGTTATCTGAGGTATCTACAGGGGGAAAAAAAGTCAGGGAGTCCTCACATTTCATCCATCATCAGAACACATACAAATCATTTTATTTTTGTGGTGCTGGGGATCGAACCCAGGACCTTGTGTATACGAGGCAAGTGCTCTACCACTGAGCCGCATCTCCAGCCTACAAATCAACATTTTAAAAGAAAAAACACGTAAAAATACATTTGATTTTTCCTGGCATTCAATAGAATAGACTATAAAAGGAAAATAAATATTGAGTTAGAAGTAATGTGGTGAACCAGATGAACCAGAACTGGAGAGCATCCTGCAGAGAGAGAGGGGTCAGTGGTTGTGCTTCCTGACATTAAAGTGAATGAGTACATTCGATTCCTGGGACTGCTATTACAATTTGATCCTTTAACACAATAGAAATATATTCTCTTACAATTATGGAGGTCAAAAGTCCAAAATCAGTAGTCTCGGTGTCAGTAGGGCCCTGCCCCCTCAGGAAGCTCTAGAGAAGAATCATTCCTTCCCTCCTCCAGCTTCTGGTGGTTGCCAGCCTGTCTTGGCTTGTGACTCGATCACTTCAGTCTTCAAGGCCAACATCTTCAAATCTCTTTACTCCGTCTTCAAATCACCTTCTCTGTAGTCAAATTTCCTTCTTCCTTCTCTTATATCATTGCATTTAGGACCTTCCCAGATAATCCAGGATACTCCTCTCATCACTAAATCACATCCTCAGAATCTTTCCACAAGGATTATGTTTGAAAATTCAGGAGATTAGGATGTGATCATGTTTGGGGACTACTATTTAGCCTACCACACTGAGTGTATCCTAAGCACTCCTAAGTCCTACCCCCTCACACCTTAATTGGCCATTGTGTATTTTTCATCTATGTTTTTTCTTTTTGTGGTGGGGATTGAACCCAAAGGCATTCTACCTCCAAGCTACATCCCCGGCCTATTTTATTTTTTATTTTCAAAACAGTCTCTCTAGGTTTCTGAGAGTCTCACTACTTGCTGAGGCTGTCCTCAAACCCTCCATCCTCCTGTCTCAGCCTCCCAAGCACTGGAATTACAAGCATGAGCCACCACGCCTGGCTTTTGTCTACAACACAAATCTACAATACGAATGAAACTCCACTCTCTAGAGGTGCACATAGCACAGCTCCGGGTCAGTTTTGTGCCGTAGTGTGGTAGTACTGTTATAGAGGACGTGATCACCAAGTGCTGCAGCATCCCAAGACCAGAATAGTATCTGGCATATAGTAAAAACTAAATGGATGTTTTTATGGGGAAAAGAAATCTCCCTGGCTCTCATTGCATATGGATTAAAGCAAATATGTTGTGAACCAAACATCATGGACTTAAAAGACAGCATATGGCTATAATTGGAACCACAGAGGTCCTGCCCTGCAGAGCAGCCGGATGTCTACAGCATTTGCTCCTAAAGAGATTAAAGATTTTACAACTGAGATTAAAGAGTACATTGCCAGTGAGAATGTAAGTGGACTTAAAACTCCCCAAATGATAACAGTGCTTATTCTCCCCTGGATTCTGTCTAGATATTTACATGTAGTGCCCCATTCTCATAACAACCCTGTGTCAAAAGCACTATCTTCATGTACAGCAGGGGACACAGAGGCTAGGCGGGATGAAGAAACTTGCCCAATTAAGTAATAGAACCAGGTTTTGAACCCAGACATCTTAGGTCCCTAGTAAGCAACCTCCTCACCCCTGGTGTTCTCTCTTTCTCTCTCTCTGTCTCTCTCTGTCTCTCTCTCTCTCTGTCTCTGTCTCTCTCTCTCTCTTTCTCTCTCTCTCTCTCTCTCTCTCTCTCTCTCTCTCACACACACACACACACACACACACACACACACACAGAGGGCTGGATCAGGAGCAGTACAAGGAAAATATGCTACATACATGCTCCCAATTAGTTATCCCTCCTCCAAGATACTTGGTACCTGGAGTAGATATTGGGAAGTACTATTTTTCAAAAAGATATTTGCATTGAAAGGCCATTCTAAATATTATTCCTAGCTAGGTGTGGTGGCACATAACTGCAATCCCAGTACTTGGGAGGTTGAGGCAGGAGGATCAAACGTTCAAGGCCAGCCTCAGCAATTTAGTGAGGCTCTCAGCAACTTAGTGAGACTGTGTATCAAAATAAAAACGTAAGAGCCGAGCCGGGCGTGGTGGCGCACGCTTGTAATCCCAGCATTCGGGAGGCTGAGACCGGAGGATCCGGGTTCGCGGCCAGCCTCAGCTACCTAGTGAGGCACTCCGCAACTTAGTGAGACCCGGTTTCAAAATAAAGAATAAAAAATAGGGCTGGGGGTATAGCTCGGAGGTAGAATGCCCCTGAGTTCAATCCCCAGT